>WHPZ01542263.1:0-14581 GCA_016617965.1 Macrosiphum rosae | reverse complement strand
TTTTTGTATTTTAATATTGTCGTGAGTCGGAGCAGGCATGGGCCATTGCACATAATATTGTAATGTACCTACTATTATAGTAACATATTTAGGTATACGAGAAACAACTTTTATTATTGTTGCTATATAGGAGACTCGGTCGTTATAAAATATTAAGTCGGATAAAATTATTAATATTAAAACTATTAACTAGGTTAAGTTAACATGTATGTAATGTGTGACAAAATTTATTATTAAGTCTTAGTCAGTAAGTTTTAGTTGATGAAGCAATATAGAAACTAGGTTCAGCGGTAATATTATAATATAGAAAGTGATATGAGTACATAAAATATGTGGATCCTTCAGCGGTAGTTGCCGTGGATAAGGTTACATATTATATTTTAATTATAACAATAATCACCATATTATCTAAATAATAGTTTTATAATAAGCACTAGTAGTATGTATTTTATATAATATTATGTTTAACGTTTGTATATAATATTTAAAATGTAAAAGATAAATGTTTGTGTTACGTAGGTTCATATCAATGCCTCTCCACTCAAGATGACCGCTCTGTATCCATCCCTACATTTAGGGCTTAGCCCCCCCCCCTATAGGTTTTTACTTTTTAGTCTCTCCTGATTAAAATCCGAATCTTTTAACACAAAACAAAAACATCATGGATTCAATGTGTAAAATAATTAATAACTATAATGTACCATGATCGAGCTTATGTATAGGGACTGAGCGCATTAAAACATACGTCGGGTCGATTGAAACTCAAAAAATATTGTTAAATAAATTTAATATAGAAAAATAATTATTTGCATTCTTGTTAAAAATACCGTGTCAATAAGTTATTATTATTATTATTATTATTATTATTATTACAATAAAGTATCTAACTATATAAGCTCAAAAACACAATAAGACCAATGTCGGGGTGACAACTGTCGACCATAAATAATAAGAAAAAAAAATGCAATCGTCAAACGATGAAAAAATGCACATGGCTCAAAAGGCAAGTATAAATATCCATTGTCCAGAAAGGGGCCTTACGGTAAAACCCCGGTCTCTCAGTAAACCTATCAGCTTATGCCTTTGACTAATCAAACTATTTGGCAGTCTAGCTCAGCGATTCTCAAACTATGGCATGTGGAAAACTATACATGGTGGCACGTGGGAATCTGCATGGAGATAGAACGGTTGATTAAAATTAATTTTTTTTTACACGTGGAATGGTTAGGTCTTATAATATTATTTATATTTTATACCTAAAAATAATTACAAATATTTATTACGTAGGCACTAGGCACTAAAGACCTGCAAGAGCCGGGCCGGCCTGACCCGGTCCTTAAAAAGCCCAGCCCGTAGTGACATTGGACCAGGCCGGGCCTTTGAAATAAAATAAAGGGTTGGACCGGGTTTTTTTAAGTCTTGGAGTTTTACCGGACCGGGCTTTTTTACAAGCTTAGCATTATTTTCGGACCAGGCCAAGGCTTTTTTATCACAATATTTTTTGGACCGGGACGGACTGAGCTTGAGGATAAAATGTATGGACCTACCGGGCTTTTTACAAGCTTAGCATTATTTTCGGAACGGGCCAGGCCTTTTTTTTCACAATATTTTTTGGGCCGGGCATGAGGATAAAATTGATGGACCGGACCTGGCCAAATATGTATATTACAATAAATTTGTACATATAATAAATATAATAAATATAATTAATATTTAATTAATTTGGACCTGCAGGTCTATAGTATGCACACGTACATTATCATCACGGGAAATAAGTCAATAAATAAGATATTCCATAATCGATTTATTACGTACGTATATGAATTCTGATTATTTTATATCGCTACTAAATATTTTCTCTTCCTCTTTCTGTGTAGTTTATTAAAGTTTTATTTAGTAGAAATTATTATGCTCTTGTATTTTACTAAGTCCGTGAATATGGGTCCTTATACTTTTTTAAGATAAGTTTTGCATAGTTCCACAACTTTGCAAGTAATTAGCAAGAATCGGCAAGTCCAATATCGGAATTTGCAAGTCAATAACATATAAGTATTATTATTGTTGGAACCGACTAACCGAGGAAGGGGTAACTTTAAGCAGTTCTTACATGTTATCTAAAACTCGTAAAACTAGTGTCAAAACAGAGTCTACGATACTATTATAAGGGTGAAATTTCGTCCGTTCCTAACATATATAGTTAATAGTTATCGTATAGGTACTGTCGTTTCGTTAAAATTGTTTGTATTAGTCGGACCACATTAAATTGTACGTTTGAATTTATTATAATAATATACGTTAATGTTAATTAATGCTACAGTAAATCCCATGTAATTTAATTTAATTTTTATTATTTTATCTTTTGTACATATATATAATATACATAATTATATACGGGTATATAAGCTGAAAATATTATTACTTATTCAAACTGAATAATTATGAGTCAATGTAAATTGATTGAAAAATGTAAAAAGTTTATACAATAAATGTTTAAACACAAATTAAATGTAAAAAATATTTAAAAATATTTTTACATACCTTAAGTGATATAGTAAAATAATAGGACACCAACTGCAGTTCACAGTCTACGGCCATCGTAGGGGTCTTAAGCTTAACCCAGAGGTAAGGCTGGGCATATCACACTTCGGCTACCTATAAGTACTCTATATAGTTCCCGTTACAATGTTAAAATATATAAATTATAATTCCACGATCGATTATTATGATTTGTAATATGTCTACAGGAGTTAGTCTTTGATCCAATCAAGCAAGTATTTAAATACAATTCTGTCAGTCAAAACTTGTGCGTAAAAACAAATGCAATTTGATCGTATAGGCGTAAATCATTTTGGAAAATCCGAAGAGGTGTATTGGTACAATACTGACGGCGCAGAATAAACAAATAAAATAATGTAATGTTAGCCTCTGCCGTGGTGCAGTTTGTCTATGTTTAATAATACGCGTAATATGCGTTTAATGTCGCATCTATGATAATAATATATATTACTTATAGTTATTATCATGGTAATTTATATTACATATAATATATTTTATATTATATTGCTTTCTCTTAGTTTTCGCCCATAGGTCACAGGCACGCCCCATCTATAATATTTATGTCTATTTAAACTCTGTCGGGCGCGTGAGGTTGCGTGGACCTCCACCCCCTCCCCCAAATCGTCATTACTCATTGGTGGGAGGACTGAAAAAAATCTGTATCAATCATACCTCTTATCGTATCTATCCCACGATGAGTGGACACCACCGTTCTTGATACGAATAGATAAAATTACGAAAGTATATAAATTCTGCCGTCACATTATTAGTACATACTTGAATATATATAGTCGTCGTATATACAGAGGAAGTGAGAGGGAGTGAGAGAGAGTGATAGACGGAGACAGAGTGAAAGAGAAAGAGAGAAACAGTGACATAGACAGTGACAGAGTGAGAGATCATCATAACAGTATTACACAGGAGTTGATTTGAAAATTATTCGCACGCATACTATCAGCGCGTGTCTCGAAATGGTATAGGCGGCGACCGTCGAAATAATATTTTCTCACGATGAATAATATGCCGCACGGAGAGATGCCATAATAATAATATTATCTAGTGATGGTTTTCACGCGAAATATTCTTACGATATTGGTAATATATTATTACACAAATATACAACATAAAATATGTACAATTCGGTAATTAATGTAGGTACTAACGTGAGTTTGTTTTTATTCTCTACATTTAGCGTATAACATTTCTAATAGTTGACGAATCGTGTAGAAAAAGCCTAAAGAAAAAATAACAGTTTCAAACAACGAACGGTACTGAACTGATGATGATTAAGTTAAATTAATTAAAAATGAATTACCTAAATAATGTAAGGCCATGATTAAAAATGTAAATTGCATAAATTCACCATATTATACGAAACTATATAATATGGGATTGAGTTGAAATGTGAGTAGGTGAAACAACAGCGCTAAAAAACTTTTATAAATCAAATCTCAATCTGTATCGAATATCAATATATTATTATTTATGACTTACGTGTCCTGAATGACTAATCAACGCAGAGCCTAAACTATAATATGAAAGCAAGATACTTGAAAGTTGAAAGTATCATGGTACCTTTGTACCACCATAATGCACTAAAAAGAAGACATTTTTGTTTGATTTAAGTTCTAGCACTAAGTGTGTAACAATTTGGAAAAGTGGATAGCTGTGGATTGTTTTTTCAGTATACATTATTTCAGGGGTCGCTGCCCAGTGACATCTGTGTCCATCATAGCACTTAGATAAAAGAAAAACAATGTGAGACAGGGATGAACTTACCTTGGTGATTGCTAATTGTAGAAGAACGGGGTAGAGTGACGGGGGTGACTATGTTATGTCTGTAGATATATTTTATTTTATATCAAATATAAATATAAAACGCACAACAACTGCATTGCAGAGTTATGTGTCATTAAAGTATAATATAAATAACAAACCATTACTGGAATTAAATACAAATATTAGTATGGTACACAATATCATATAAGTTTAGCAAAGTTTGGTGCGTACTGGGACAAGATTTTTATAAATTTGTCAGAAAACTGGTAGCTGGTACATGCTTACTGTATTTGACATTTGTATACATTTTTTGAATAAACTTTTGTTACGAGTTCCTTGAAAAATACTAGGACATTTTAGGTCTAGGTAAAATATTTTTAATTATTTTAGCATGTTATAATAATATATAAATATGCCCATACCAAGTTTAATGATGAATGTGTGTTATTTCATAATACTCTTCCAATTCCATCAATGGTATTAATTTAAATTATTAAAAATAATCAAAAAAAGCGAAAAAAGAGATCTGCTTATATGTGCTTATATCTGTTTTTGTTTTTTTTAACCTAATTTGATAAATATCGAGTATTGTGCTACGTAGAAAGTTAATTTCAATTTTAATCACAAATAATCAAAAAAAAAAGTTAAATAAAAAATAATTTTTAATGTATTCATTTGTATGTATCTCTGAAAACTTTCTTTTACCTAAAATTAGAATTCATAATTTCTGAAATATATCTGTTAAGCAAATATATATTAAACAAGCTACATATTATATACAATTTTATTTTATTTGTAATTAAATTATATACATTTTGTGCGAATTTTTAATAAGTAGGTAATAATGGGTAACCATGACAAAAAAAAATCTTACGAAAAATCGGTGAGAAATTAAATTTGTATTGCTAGTAACTTTCATAGACCATAAATATAATTTTTAATTTTCCAAAAATGTTGGATTATGAGGGCTACATCACACACACACACACACACACAAATACATTGGAAGTATAATATACATGGCTAAATAAATGATCATAATATATATCTCGTAATCTGCATTTGTACAGCTCAATTCTAGATATAACATGCAAGTCTATGTAATTGTTGAGATGTATAATAACTTACGATTAAAGCACATAATAAATCGTATGTTTATTGTGTAGCGCACCTGCCTATGTATATAAATGTATATATTTACACAAATCTATATTAAGTATGTATGTTTAACGGTTCAAAATCACAAATAAAATCTATACATTATTATGCATTTATGTACCACCAGCTGTAAATTATTGCTACACAGCTAGTTGGTAACGCCCTTTTACAAAGCACTTATATTATTATTCGTAATAAATATATTTTTAAGTTTGCTGTTGACCAATATAATAACATATAGCTGGTATCAGGTATAATATGATGATTAATTGCAATTCGATACTTCGGTTGTATCGAGGAACGACTTGAGACGCGTTCGTCAATATAATTTCACCATTTGACCAAATTGAATTTGTATTTAAAATTATTGTTTTATAAGCGAATTGAAGAATATAAAGGTAAGTTGCCAGTAGGTTAGGTTAGTTTACAGTTTATCCATAACTACATTATTGATTTACATATTATGTATAATGTATACACACGCTTTGTATACAAACTCAGTTAAAAGTTATACCTACATGTACGCACTTTCGACGATATTTTCTAAATAAATTCTAATTCAAAATGCAATTTCCATTTCTGCGAGATTTTTACAAATGTTTTTAGGTAATTTGTAAGTGTGCCTACGAATTGCACCTGTAGCACTCGTAGACAGCCTTGTGAAGTATTCAAATATTTATATTAAAATACTTTTTTGGTGTTACAAATATTTCTCAAATACTTCTTTTTGTATTTTATTCCAGAATACTAAATACTTTTTGGTTTTTACCGTTGAATTTGACCAAATATTTTTGTTTGGTATTTTACTATTTTAAAAATTGTTCTCAAAATCATATTTTATGATGCTTCTAAAAATGTTTAAGATTTCATTAAATAAGCAAATAACACAAGTATAGTTAAAATGTATAACATCCTAGCTAAAGTTCAACTTGACCTGATTAAGATATAATATGTATGTTGCATCTGAAATTCTTGAACCAATATTAAAGAATGTATTTCTTAATTTTATTTCATTTGAATATTTAACAATAATTTTAAGTATAGGTACCTACTTACATATGATCGATAAACGTACAGATATTTTAGGGGGAGGTTGGGGTGGCAGTTAATTAAGTTCAGATTCCAAGCTCTCAATATCAATTTCGTAAACTCCATAATGCTGGGTAAAAGTTAATAATTTTTGAAAGTATAAAAAGATTTATTATAAGGATTTAAAGGACTAATACCAGATAGTTTCTAGGGTGAGTGGCAGCCTCCCTGGCCAAATTCTCACCCTTCTCTCGCCACCAGATATTATCTGGTATTAGTTCATTAAATCTTTAAAATAAATCTTTTTTAGACTTTCAACAATCATTACCTTTTACCCAGCACTATAATATGAAGTTTATCAACTTGATATCGAGAGCTTGTAATCTGAACCTAATTAACACAAAAATTCATAAGCGACATAAAATAGGAAAAAAACTAAAATTAAAATTATACTAAATTTTATATAGTTGCTAGAAAGTCACAAATTGGGGTTTTCAAACTTTTTTATTATGCAATTATCAAACCTCCTTCAAGTGCCGGAGTGGAGAAAGCTTTTTCTAGCCACCGACAAATTAAAACTTATCTGAGAAATAAAATGTTCAACACTAGATTACCTATGGCTAGACCTAATCTATCAGATATAGCGCAGTTTTTTCATTTGAAAATATACCTTTCAATAAGCTTAGATATGACAGTCGGTGTGGACAAATTTTCTGCTACAAAGTATACCTATGTGGTTCTAAATAACACAGCAATGTTTAAAAATATTATACGGATATTAATTTTATATCCAGCTGAATGTTTTGCAATAATAATTATTATTATTATTATTATTATTATTATTATATATTATAAATATATATCTACAACAGTCGTTGTACACATAATATTATAGAGGCATTGAGTTGTGTGCAAATACTGCACATTATTATATTATATATTATAATATTACGATAATATAATAAATTGTACATAAATAATAATATATTTTTATAGGTGTCTCTATGGCTCTATATTATCATCGCCGACGGCCGGAGAAACTCCGAACACAAGTCACTAAATTACAATAGGCGTAAAATATTATCATTATACCTACGTTTTCTCTGATAGCTTAACCCATATAACAGTCGTATAATATAATATATGAAGGAGTAATTCAGCCTATTATAATATTAATTAAGAAATAAAAAAATAATAATTAAATACGTTTTCTCCTCCCATATGCGGGTCTTCTCGTTTTATAGTACCTGTAACGCTGCATTTATTATTACTATTATTATTATATAAGTACCTATTGCAAAGTACGTGTATTCATAATTATTATATTATAGCCTTCTAACGCATCCTCCAACATTATTTTTTTTTTATTCATTATACAAGTATATAATATTATAAATGACACGAGGTTTTGTGATAGTGGTATATTATATACAAGATGAACCATTTAATCAGACACTACACACTTTTCTTAGTTTTTTTTAATTAAATTAAATAATGGCATGAAATATAAATTTTATTTCGTATTCTGAAGTACGAAACTTTTCTAAAATGTTGACACATAAAGGGTGCTGTGACATTTTATATTTCATACGTCGATATTAAGCAGGTATAAAATATATTCTGATTTCGATAATTGGATTTGTACCCAAAAGCAAACTGTAACGTTTTTAGAAATATTTTTTTTTTATATCTTATTTGAAGTAAAAAATATACTTTTTACAATTTTTTATCGTTATAATTTTTTGAGGTTTTACTTTTTTCAACAACACCTTATATTTTTGATTTCATATACCAAAACAGAGTATTTTTCAAAGAACGTCAATGCACAAAAAGTGAATTATAAAGTCACATAGTGATATTATTGCTTTTATCAGATTTTAATATGTTCTTAATAAATAAGAATAAAAGTATAAAATAAGTATCTATACCTATACCGATCATGTGACTTATTTACTAGAAATCATTTAAAATAAGTATTTCCATTGAACTTCATGCATTTTTATATTTCTTAAGAAGCTGCAAATTCAAAATCTGATTCGATGTAAATACTTATTTTAAATAATTTCTAGTAAATAAGTCACACGATCATTGGTCACAATCGAAATACAAATATATATGTGTTGCATATTTTTGCATATTTTACTAAATGTTTATGATTTTATGTATTTTAAGATTTTAAGCATATTAATACGTGTTTGTAAATGGACAACTAATCGATAATTGAACATTGCAATTTAAATAATTTTTAAATAAAGAGCCATCGCGCACCATTGCTGTATTTGATGCATTTAACTTTTTAAAATTTAGGATTCTGGGAATAATGCTTCAAGGTCTACAGACAAAATATATACAAACAAAATGTATAATTAAAAAATAAAAATCTAAATGAAAGAATGATTATACTTTTTCTGAATTTATTCCCATATAAATGCAAATTTTATAAAAAAAATTGCAAATTATACTGCATATTTGATATTTTTTTTATTGCAGAAAGTTCCGTGGCCTGTACATTACTAATATTGATGGGTACAATGTATCTAATTTCAGTGTCGCACAAAAACCCTCACAATTAATGGAATTTTAAAGTATATTTTTAAATTAGGTCTTATGCACCAAAGTCTGTTTTAAACAATCAATCGATACTACCTGTATGTGAGGTAAGTGCCAGAATATAATTTTGTTTTGTACGTCGCTTATTGAACTCACGGTCAGTGTAGGGTAAATTACTTTTAAAAAGTCTGCGTTAACTAAAATTATTTTTATCACGTTACATTACTTTTTCATTAATAAAGTAGTGGGTTACAAATAACGTTACTTTTTTATCATTTTTTTCTACCATATTCAATTCATATGATTCAATTATTATGTATATATTTTACAATCATAGGCCTAGTGATAATAGAATTATTTTAGTATTATGTACGAATTTACAATCATTTCACCTATATGGCTATATAGCTAGATAGTCATAAATCATAGTTCATTTTTAATAAACTTTATTTTTAAAAAAAACTCTTTTCTTTTTGCTAATAAAGTGATAAAATTTATTCCTGGAATGTTTAGTAATGTTGTTAACTATAATTATCGGAATCTAAAATAAATATAATTGATTTTTAATTTTTCTGGGATATCCTATACCTGTAATACATTCAAAACTCTTATTTTAATAACGTGGAAAATAACGCGTTAGTTCGTTACCTACTTCATAGAAATTACTTCACAAAAGTAATTTTGTTACAATTGCGTTACTTTAAGTAAAGTGTAATGAAATTACTGCTGTGTTACAGTAATTTGTAATTTGCGTTACGTTACTACCCAACACTGCTCACGGTCAATGGACTTATTCACGAATTGGACTCAAACATGCTGTTATCAATTAGTATGTATACTTACACAAAGAAAGAGTTGTGTCTCTTTGACTCACACACTAATTGATTGGGTCAATGTATATTTTGAAGAGCGTAATTCCTCAAAATGAATGCATTTTTTTTTTTTTTTTTATTGATTATATTTTGACGTTTCAAACTATTCATTAGACTTATCCCATCAAAAAGTATTAAATATTTGAAAATATTATGTTTTACATCATTTAAAGTGATTATTAACTGAACAATATTTTTGGAAAAATAAAATATTCCATATTTCTATCGTTATAGTTTTAATGTTTTTGTTCTTTACGAATGTCATTGCACCGTACTCATTAAATACATACATAATTGTATAATGGTGAATATTTCTCAGAACATGGACAAACTTAAGTTTTTCATTAATGTTATGTACTTATGTATAATATACTTTAATTCTTTGACATTTCGCCTTATTAACTCATTCGGTCAATGCCCAATGGACTCATGTACCTAATCTGCTCCCAAAATGAGTCTTATAAACGGCGACTACATATAGGTATACTGCAGTCTACTGTATGTCTGTATCTATTATGATAAATTACTATTAGGTATAGGTCGAAAAAAATAAAAATCATGTCGAACACGGAGAACGGTTTTCCAGACTTAAACGTAGGTATTATAATATATGTATAATTTCGGGATTTATGTCTCTAAATATGTATACCTACGTTTATTAATGTAGGCATGCATATTATGGAAAATGCGATGAACGGAGACAAACAAACTGACTATAAGACGTCCTCTAGCTCACCACGTATATTATTATCATATTGTATTATTTGTAGTCTGTAATATGTTTTTTTTAATGTATTCCGTACACGTAACACGAAATAGGTACCTGTACTAATGTAATAATGCACTTCGTAATGGATAATTAAACAACTGTGAAGTAAGTCTAATGTTAATATTTATCTACATATTATTATATCCGTGTTCTATATATAATAAACGTCGTCGTTTAGCGTATTTGAATTTTAAGTTTTTTCGGGTTTGCAGTGTACGTGTGCGGGAATTATATGTTATATGTTATATATTATAATTCATTGAATTCGTTTGCCAACTGCTTCTTCCGCATTCGTAGATAGGTAACTATAGTATGTATGCGAACATATTTTTTGCCATCAACGGGTAGATTATAATATACGATCATAAGTTTAATTAAATTATACTTTGTTTGCATGCGGAAACTATAAGCTGTGTATTCTGAATTATGTACCTTGGTATTGTATGGGTAGCTGTTATTATTTGTAACTTGTTTGATGCAAAACACTTAAATGACCACCGGAACGATTTGTTTCGTTACTTGTGTTATTATACCAATGCACTTCTGTCCAATATATAATATAATAATATGGTTGTAAAGCAATTGTGTATATATTAGAGTGATAACTTTGAAACTTTCAACTTACAAATTCCGGGAACTTGCAAACAAAGAGAAACAATTTAAAATTTGTTCAGAGCTCTTTGGTTGGGTTGAGGGACATCACGCACGTTGAAAACTATGTTACAAGTTTTTTTGAACACACGAGATCTCAGAGATTATATTGTGTTCTACCACACTTTAGGTGCTTACGTTGCTGCATCTATCGTTATTCTTTACTCCAGGAATTAATTAGTACCTACTTAAATTGAATATGTACATACTCATAATATAATGATAATTAGGCTTAGGGACTTCTAGCATTTGAATACTTTTGTTAATTATTGTTAAAAATAGCAGAGTGCGAAATAAATTCATTTCTCTGTGCCATGATATCAGATCTAAAATTTGAAAGTGTTTTTTTTTTGCATATTTGATAGATTTTGCAGGAAAGTGCTTATTTTAAAATTGTTATGCTTATTTTGCATATTTTGACATTTTTTTGTAAAAAAAAGTATTTGGAAAAGAATAACCTTCAGTGTAACTTGGCATTTATTAAAACGAATTTCCGATCTTTACCCAAATCCATAACATTTTTGGAAAAGAAAGGAATAAAATTATCTGATTCATTAAAAACTGTCGAAGATGCGAAAAACAAAATTGTTCACTTAAAATGTACAAAAGACAAAGTAGTCGTACAGAAGCTAAATTATGTTTAAGACAAAAACCATGGTTACAAAGCTTTTTAAACATTAAGAAAATTGTGAAGTTGAAGATATGGAAGGATTGCCTGAGGACTTGACAAGTAATTATTTGGTTTATTTTATGTATATGATCCAATTTCGCCTGTAGATGTCGAAAGAAGTTTTTCCGTGTATAAAAATTTACTGTCAAGTAATCGTCGTAGATTCAAGTTTGAAAACATCAGGAATTCAGGAAATATCTCTTTGTGCAGTGTAATTTTCAATGTAAAGAAATTAATAAAAAAAATAAGAATTAAAACATTTAAATATTTAAACATAGTTTTGTTTTTACTTTAGACACGAAAGAACACCAAAATGTAAACCAATTATCTTTTAAAAATTCAATTTATTAAATCATTTTAAATTCAAGTAATAATATTCTA
This sequence comes from Macrosiphum rosae, assembly GCA_016617965.1. Taxonomy (NCBI): domain Eukaryota; kingdom Metazoa; phylum Arthropoda; class Insecta; order Hemiptera; family Aphididae; genus Macrosiphum; species Macrosiphum rosae. The sequence goes on along the minus strand of WHPZ01542263.1, from coordinate 2,166 downwards.
ATATACCTAGTAATTTACTAATATATAATATAAATTCTAATAAAATAAATATTTAATTTTACCACATATTTGTTATACTTAATTTTTTGTTTTTGGACATATCTTAGTGGATATACGGTTTTTTTTAGGTGCATATTTTAGAGCATATTTGGCCATTTTTTAGTGCATATTTTGGTATTTTTTGAGCTAGAAGTCCCTAAGCCTAATGATAATATAGGCCACAGCGTTCATAAAAAGCCGTCCTGACACCAACCCATACATATGACACTAAATATAAGTATAAATGAGGGGAACTCGAAATGTCAGAGATATATGGGGGTGTAGTTGGTAGAGGTTGTTCAGCACCATCGTTTGATTTCAATTATTTACTCCCAGCTACCATAGGTTAATAATTTCACTAATAACCTGTAAATTTTAGTTTGAACTTTGTATTTTTATCCAACAATTTATGTCATTAAAATATAAAACTCAATCTTGAATAAATTACCAATATATAATAGTGTTAATTTACTCTTTATTAATTGATCTGATTTTTTCATTTTATTGTATCTAAATTTAAATAATTTATATCATCATATTCTTGTGTAATTATTTAATTTATTATATTGTACTGCCTGCTTGAACAAATATATAGTTATTAATTACTATGGTAATTTATTTGTCCAATAGTAAAATGGTAGATTTGAGGATTAAAATTTTTTTACCAAAAACATCGCTTATACAGTCATGTTATATCATATTAAATCATATATTATGGTCAAAAGTTTATGAATTGCATAAAACAAAACCCCAGTTTGAGAATCGATCTATAGTAAATAGTAATATATATAGAACTGGTAGATTAGGTTATAGGAAGGTAGTGTACGTCACATACACAGATAAGTGATAACCATATGGATATTAATGTACTATGGTCAAGTATAAATCACCAATGCACAGTACATAGTATTTAGCTATCAGCCCTCAACCGCAACACACTATATTTACCCACCCACCCATCCGAACAAAGTATACGCGGTTGCCCACTTTAAACACTTGGGTTCGGAGCCGATGCTACCGATTAATCTCAGTTAATTGTTACTAATCTTATCAGTGAACATAAAAGTTTTACATTAGAAATCCTTTTAATTTAATACTTTTATAAACGGCACATTAATAGCATAAAAGTTTTGTACTACAAAAAAAAGTCTATTAATAATGATTATTCGCAGTATACTGCGATCATCGTGAAAGTTAATTGAGTAGATATAGTCCTCGTCAATTTATATCCATAAGTAACGTATAAAATCAAAACTTTTATAATTGATTAATTTAAAAATATAAGTAATTCTTCACAAACATAATAAGTACATAAAAGTAATTTCCACAAACTTATTAAATATTCATCAGAATCTGTTCCACTCAGATATGTTTGTTTAGCTTTAGACATTATTTGTATAGCTACAATATACTAATTACTGAATGTTAAAATATATTATATATTACGGTGATCGGTCTTGTAATACAATTATTATAGCTTGGATTTTTGAACAAAATACAACTTTAAGTACCTACTACCTAGTCTAAAATTATCAAAAGGCAAAAGCCTTTTTTTGGAATTTTAATTTATTATTTTTCAATATTGCATATTTGATATTGCCTTGTATCTATAATATTTATATATTTTTCTGTATGGTGATATCTGTGTATGACGTATTCTATACAATAAAATTAAATTTAACGTTCAAGCTAAAACATCTTGTTATTTTTAACCATTAATTGATAATCTATTCGTGCCTCGTACCAACGAAATGCTTTAAATGATTTATTGATTAATTTAGTATATGTATTATTTGTTCAGGTACAAATACCTACGTTGTTAAGACTACATTTAGATAATATTGATTATACAATTTATAAAATATATATAGGTATAACTGTTAAATGATGGTCAACTACAAAATATTACGACTTAAGAAAATCTAAGCATCTTTACTTTCCTAAAAGATGATGACATACGAATAAATAAAAAAAATTTAAAAAAAAAACACAGGTCATTGTAAAATTGATAAGTTCATCGCTCCTCTCAGAACCTAAAAATTAATATATAAATCTACATAAATCTATTATACTATTATATAAAATTGTAAGGGTCTTCTTCGACCTCACTAACCGAGAAAACTACTG
>WHPZ01542217.1:0-11790 GCA_016617965.1 Macrosiphum rosae | reverse complement strand
TTTTTTCCACGAAGGTCTTTCACACAATTATATTATTTAAAAAAAAATTATACTGCCGAGAGAAACCTAACCGTCCTAACCTATTATTTAAATACAATTGTAATATTTTAGTACATAAAAAGGTAAATAGTAAATTATTTTTAGAAATTTAGAATTAAATATATTATACTGTAAAAGCATAATTACGCAATACACACATTCTAGGCTTCAGTGATATTTCCATTTTCCACTCAAAATAACTAACAAGGTATTATATTATCCCACCTTGAAATATTAATAATATCATCACTCGCAAGTCGCCTAAACAATTGTTCGCCTTCGAAAATTTACTTAACCAGCGCACCACATTATCATTTATGATTTATCGCATGATGGTTACTCGGTTGGAAATCTTTTGAAAAATGTAATTTTCAAGTTTTAAAAAGTATTCAAAATATAAACATTTTAACAATTCTATTTTCAAAATTATGCATTTCATCCGACCAAAATGATTATTATTTTTATTTTTGATCTAGGATTCACACAATCCATACATAAGTAAAAAAAAAGTACAATAGACAAGCATAAAAGGATGTTTTTTTTAAAATTATAATATATCTAGCTGCTTGAATGACTTGAGCGAAAGTACTTCGGAAAATAATTTTAAATTAAATAAATACAATATGCCAGTTGTGAATATATTTTGTAAATAATAAATATAAAACGGCACAATTAACGACACAATTATTATCCGTTCACAATATTTAATATTATCATCTATCCATCACCACGGTCTATAGTGGCGCCTATTCTTCGAATTCATAAACATTTTTCGTGAATCACAATAATTATTAATTTGCATCATTCTGAAAAACCGTTAGAGACCGTTCATAAAAAGTGTAATATAAAATATTGTTGATATCAGACAATAAAACAGTTTTGCTATTAAATATTTTGAATCATTTTTTATAGATAATTACTACCAGTTGATTACAAATCATCAATGAACAAAATATATATACATAATTTATAATCTTTCAGTCATACCAATACGATTATAGTATAATATATAAATGTTTGATTTTTAAATTATTTGGGTAGATATAGGTACTTTTTGTTACCTACACGTTATATTATATCTTGATTGATTTTCCTCCACAGTTTTGTATTGTTCAATGATTTCAATGGAATACATTGAATGTAGTACGACACACTTTGTGTAGTATGAAATTACGAAATGCTAAGCGTGGATACGAAATTAAAAAGTGTGTAATAACTAGTAATTTTTTTACAGTTTTTTCTTCATTAATTGAAAAACTATTTGATGTTACATAGTGAAACAGATAGATAAGAATTTAATGTATACTATCTATTTTATCAACATTTTGATTTATTTTATTTAAACCATGAACTAAGATGATATCGTCTGGAAACGAAGTGGTTAGCGGGTGTGGAGGGTCCTGTCCGCCTTTCGTACGGATTTACTATACTTATATTATAATTTTCAAACATTAACTAAAATATTTTGTTTTATATTCTGTAAAAATTAAATCATTTAAATCTCCGAAATCAAATATTACGTTTCCTAATAATATTTTGACGAATAATATTTTAAGTTTACAAATTTTACTTATAGATACAATATTAAAAAGATTATAAAATAAAAATATTTCGTATGATCGATAAGTAAAATAATACTTAATAATAATTATCAAACAATAGTTAATGTATGTTTCTATTCTTTTAAAAGAATACACAACAATAGTTTCATAATATATTTTGGTCTAATTGCAATATTCATGTATATAAATAAAATATAATTTACGAAAAATCTAACATTTTAGCTAGGTATAACATGTTCAGAAAATTGTCTAAAAGATATTACGTTAAATCACAGGTTGTTTTCAAATATTGGATTTGTAAGATAAATAAATTGACATTTTCCGATCATATTATATTAAAAGAAATTTGATATTTTTTACTAGTTTTTGTCTTTGTATTATTATTAAACATGAATTGGTTATTTATTGATTTTAATTTCATACCACAGAATACAAATTTTTAATTTTATTTTTTATTTGCTTCTAGTACACAACTATATTATATCAGAACACATATTATGTTGATAGAAAATTGGATACACTTATGCCTTCACACGTTATAGTCACTTATTCGAGCCACTTATTATATTAAGTGGGCAATGGGCATGTGTAAGCGGTTTATACAGGTGTCATTTATTCTATTTGAAAGAGATTACCATCCCATTACATAAAAATGATTTTAATAAAGCTGAAATAATTTTGGTATTATAGTTGTATAAAAATCAAGTTCCTACAAATAACTACAATAATATGTTTTAGAAATAAAGTGAATAAACCAGTAGTCACTTTATAATCCAGTTGAATTATTAGTAAAATAAATTTAGGGGGCTACAGCAAATGAAAAAAAAGTGCCTTTTAGAAAAATAAGCTAGACAAAACTGGAAGAATTTGGTTTGACAGTTTTTAATTTTGAAAACGGATTATGATTGATCAACAAGTTTCCTAGGGAATGGTCGAGAAGATTTTGAATAATTTTTTTTCAACTCTGATATCCAAGAATAAAAATATCGAAAAAATATGATATTTTTGTATTCATATTATTCATTATGACACTAACAATAATTGGAATATTCAAAATCACCTCGATCATTCCTTAGTAAACTTGTTGATCAATCATAATCCGTTTTCAAAATTAAAATCTGTCGAACCAAATTCTTTCAGTTTTGTCTAACTTATTGGTCTAAAGTCACTTTTTTTTCATTGACTGGAGCTCCCTTCAGCCCTCTGATGGTTTATTTTATGATACGGAATTTAAATATATTGAAAAACATTATAACAAACAAGATTAATGTTTAGATTGGTCAAATCTACATTAGTTTCGATTTTTGACAAAACCTGCTGCAGCCCCTTAAGCATATATTATGATTAAGTTTTTTATTAAAAAAAAATAAAAAAAATATAGAAATAAGTATACCTATTATTAAATTAAATTAAGTCCTAGTAACTAACAATAGACCGTATCGTCGAGTCTTATAATTCTCGTTTGTAAATTAAAAATTAATCGATTAAAATTAACAATTCTTTAATTTTGTCATACAAAGTACCTTCAAACCATCGTGTTTGTGTTTTTATAGGATTCAAATTGATATTTTTTCTGTTCAAAAATAATTTCGTACCTACATCAAATAATATTCTCACGTATTATTACAGTTGTGTAACTCAGCTGTAAACACAAATATTGAGACATTTATGATAAGCTGGATTAATTATTGGTTTTTTTGTAGAAACGGCGGAGGTAAAGATAAAGGTATATATATAAAGGATATAGATAAAGCTTTTCCTAAAATAACAATGACAATGCCCTATACTCAATGTTTTTATTTAAAATAAATGTCAACTTCCACTAATCAAATAATACATATTATAGATATTATTCGAGTAATGTCAGTAAGCTCAAACTTAGGTATTAGCTATTGTTTTTCAAAAAACCAAGCACTACATTATTATATTGGAATGAATAACCCCTCTAAAAACGTGTTCAGACTTGACTAGGTACCTACAATTTTATCTTAACTTTACTTTTCGACATTTTTCAAAATATTGTTGTTGATTTTGCAATTACGTCAATACTGAAGAAAGTATTATGCTTTCTGTGTCAAATTTTCAATAGTGTAATTTATCGTAGGTACAATAATTGGTTGCTAAGAAAAAACACATTACTCACCACTCACCAGTCACCACAAACGTGCAAATGAACCATTGGTCAGATCGGGTCTTACCGGCTATCGTTTCATACCGTGTCTAACAAAATATGAGGTTTAATATCGGTCGTGCTTTTAAAGTACCTAGTGGCCTACTGAAGTCTAAAATAGCTATATTTTATAAACGTTGAGCGGTATTATTAAAACCAATTGTACATTCTCACATAGACAGATAGTATATATTTGTAAATTGTATTTTTCCATTGTTGGCGGGGAAAGATACATATCTTAATTAGGGTTTTATGTTTACTCATTGTATGTGTATATAATATTTGAAATACCTAACCACATCTACTATTATAATGGTTTCTTAATGGCTCTATTTATATATTAATATTCCCATCAAGACGTCAAGTATCAACCGAACACTTTTTCTGTAGTTAAAAGTATTGAGAATAAATCTATATCAAATGGTGATAATCGATGCATTTAAAATATATTTTTTGTTCCTTAGCATTGTCCCTTAGGATTATAGTCTATTGGTATAATGGCATCTATAATTATGACTATTCTTTTTCAACCACATTTAAAATTTTATTTCAACACTAGTATAAGTACAGTACAACAACGGATTTTAATTAAAAACACATTGCCTAGGTATATTTGTAGTTTTGTGCCATGGTAAAAGTTAATTATTTTTTTAAAATTGAACTATTTTATTTCGATTCACACAAATACATTATATATTTATATAAATAATATAATACATTAATACATATTATATATAGGTAACGCATTATGCTTGTACGTATTCATTCATTTATGTTTCCCAATAATCACTGTGTCTATGATATTACTATGAAGTATGTACCTATATTGTGATCTTTTAATTTATAGTATCATTTGGTAGGTACTTTGGTTAAGAATTTTTTTAACAAATATATACTTAGATGACTATGTTAAAAAGTTTAGTTTTAATCATACGGGTTTTCTTTGATATGTAAAGTGAGTTTACCGTGAATAATAGATAGGTAATTATTGGCTAAAGTGAAAATATATAATTTACAAGTATGCTCAATGTAACGCGAGCAATTAATACGTATGAACATATTATGTCGATTCTTATAACGTCAGAGTTTAACTGTAGACGATATAAAATATATTATACCTACCTATTTATTATTTACAGACTACAATAATGTATGAGACATTCAGCCATTCAAGCGAGTATATAGTATACCGTCATCACAAGTCCATTTTAATTATAGGTAAAAATGTGGCAATGTACCTACCTATACTAAAGTGAGTAAAGTCTAAAAGTACTTACAAGTATAAATAATATAATAAGTACTAAAATAATTGACTCGTAGGTAGTACCTATGTATTTAAAATAAATATCAGGCCAGATATCAAAATTAAAATATATTTGAACGCGAGTAATAATGTTTTGGGAAAAAAAAATCGAAATGACAGTACAGGTTTCCGGTAAAATTTGGTGTTTGCGACATACGACAGTGTCTTAAATGTAATTATGCATTATGCCAGTGCCAAATGTAATTTTGTACACAAAATCAAACTCTACAGAAACTAATAATCCTATTCTGTAAAACCAACCGAATTTGAAAAAAATTTTTTAACTAATAGAGTGTATTATTCTTCAGGCCGTATCGAACTCCGTTTTTCAATATTTTAATCTCAAACTTTATAATATGTCTTCAAAAATAATACAATTTTAAGCGTTTTTTTATATGTTATATTATAATATTATACCTTTATTTCAAATATAATAAAAATTCGGTGTTCGATGCGGCTTGTAGGAAGTCTTCTTCTTTCAGATAAAAAAATAGCTATCAAAATCCGACAATTCTACAAGGCCTGAGAGTTATTCCCGTGATGTCATATTTTTCGATATAATACACCCTATCAATTCCCCCCCCCTAAATAGGTCTCGGGTAGTAGATTAGTGGAAAAGTAATACAATTGAGGTGGCAACTAAAATATAAAATTTTATAGAGTTGCAGAAAATTTGAAACACTGTCACAGGGCTTAGTCATTGCGGTGCGTATTATACATGTATAATACATCACCGGCTCGCGGCTACCCGCTGTGTTTGTACAATGTCTACCCAGAAACATATTATAACGCGAATTGGCGAAAACGTCTCCCCTTTTGGCGCCTTTAATAATATTGACCCTTCGATTCATCATAATATAATGTATTATATTGTATGTAATTTTACGCCGTATCGCGGTGTGCGTGTGTATATATAACAATATATATTATGCATTACGCATGTGGCCATTTCCCCGCCGAATGTGCCTTTTGTGTTTTGTGCCTATTGTATCCTTAATACGGGAGGTATATATATTATATTATATATTATTATACTGTATCGTGAGGTGTAGCGATATAAAGTTCCACTCGTAGACATGCTATATACCTAAGCAAGATTTTCTATTTGATTGACATATTTTTACAACATCCCCCATTTATAGGTCTAATACTCTATATATCTGTAGTAGTGTATACAAGGAGAGGGGTGTTTGAAGGATATGACACGCTCCCCTTTAGCACGTGTTATATTTTGTAATTAAGTAAGACATGAAGCATAAAAATATTACTATCATTATGATTTACGTTATGTTTTCCATATGAATGTCAAAAGCCCTATGGTTAAAATAAAATAATATTTAACTGTCAGGTGTTTGTAAATACATTTATTGAAAAAAAGGAAAATGTGTATATTTAACTAAATATTAAAAATTAATATACAATTATTAATTAGTAATACAGTTGGTAAATATCGATGTTACACATTAATTTTGTCATGTAGGGAAAATATATTATTGTTTTATTTACGTATATACGATTTGGAAAAGGAAATATGAATATAGTGAATATAGTTAATATAGTGGTTTTACAATGATAATGGGTGTTTATGGGGGTTATATGTCCGCGAGGACAATTTTTGTATTCCACAAAGTGCGTCAAATCATAGGTTAGGTTTAGAACCTAAAATCGGGTAAGTGTAAATCACTCTGTTCCAGACTGGAACTCGGCATGTTGCTTCCTAGAAAACAAATACTCTACAGTCTACACAACATGTATATGGCATTTTTCAGTAGACTGGAGACATTTTTAAACAAAGATGATACCAAAAAAAAAAAAAAAAATTACAAGTAATTTTTTCCTAACGCTGAAACGCTACAAACGTTGATCTAAAGAATATACAGAGGAACAAATTCATTTTAGCTACTTAGCATTTTTTTTTGAAACATAAGTAGGTATCGAAGATCGATGGTGAACAAAAGAATTTGCGGAAAATCATCATTTTGGAAGTATTATATCTTTGAATCCTTACACAGTTTGCGATTTCATGTTTATACACAAACGCACAACACTATATTAAAGAGTGTTAAATAATACATTTTACTGCCAAACGAATTTGATTTTTTTTTTCACGTATTTTAAAGAGTTCAAAATGATGGTGAAATCACAATTCGCACAATCAGCGAGTCATCTTATTTTTACAAGTACTAAATAAGGATATTAAAAAAAAAATAAACAAATTTCTGACTTGATCAAAATATTATTAACGTTATATACACACTGTAATCAGTACTATGACTATATTTTTTAACGTACTTATTATGTAAAACCACCTTGGGTGGGCCATGGAGTTAGAACAAAATTATTAAAAGTTAAACACTTATAACCTATTTGTAATTTAATAGAAATATTATACAATATACATTGCATGAAAATATCTTAAAAATATTCTGAATTGGTATAAATGTATTACAATAATATTATTTAATTTCAAAAATATTGTTTTTTAATGATTTCAAATGATGTAAAACAATATTTCTTAAAAACGTTAATACTTTTAATTTTTTCCAAAATAAAATAGAGTTAGTCTATAAAAATATAATCACCATGCATGTGTAAAGACAATATATTATAGTGACGATTTATGACTGTTTCAGAATTAGATTTTTTTGTTTTATAAAAATGTTTCCAGTATCACATTACGTAATAACATTATACAGTTATAAATTATAATCAAATATTGTACGTACCTATCTAAGTGTTCACTGTTACTTATGTGTGTACCAAAAAAGTATATTGACTAACTGAGAAAGTGGACACCCGAGGAATTTTAAATGACATTTACGGTTTATTTGATTGAATACTATTTTCAGGGAAATGTTTACAATCATTGTATCATAACATAATACGTTAGTCGATCGATATCAGATACAACAGGAAATTCGGTACTAATGAAAAAAAGAAAGATTATATTATTTTATAGATTTTGTATTGTATTGATACAGATTCCAAGACTAGATGACGACTTAAATTGACCATAAAGTCGTGTGTATACAAGTGCAAACCGTCGCGTCGGTTTGACTGTGAGAGTAAAATGTACATCATCATTCATTGCCGTCTTTGCATTGTTTAGAATCACTTGTATTATGTTTAAATACACTTCTAAAATTATACTTCTAAAAACCATGTAGGTTCTGGTTTATGACAGTTATTAAATTATTTATTACATTTTATAACATCAAAATTACTACATATTAACATACCTTTATTTCAAAAAAAAATACTTCCTATGTCACTCAATTATTCTTTTACTAGACAATTTTCTATAAATGTATAACTAGAGAAAAAAAGCGTACAGGAGATACTTTAATTTTTATTATACTATCATAATAACATCAAAATATATTATTCTTATTGTACATAATAAAATGTAGTGTATTTATCAACATGACGTGTAGGTACTTCAGTAATCCGGCTGCTTAAACATTTGCAGGTTTATATAAATGAAAAAAATATATCATGACTAGGACTCACAGTAATGACTCAACTAGTTTATTATTGATAATTTATATTAAAGTGATATCGTGGTGAAACTTACACATAGTTGTCTGTTATTTGTTAACATTTTACATTATATATTTATTTTAAAGTCAAAAGAATTTAACGGTAATATCATTTATTATAATTTATAAGGATACTCGTATTTAGAGGCAAATGTAATAATATAAACAATATTATGTTAATATAATATATTAGGGAGACTAGTAATATATATATATATATATATATTTGTTTGGAATTTAGAAAGTGGCTAACCCTCCCCAGTCCCCGCCAACAGCCACTTCGTCGCTCACCACGGGTTAACATTTTCTTTAAAATATTTCAAGGTTTTTGGTTTAATTCCGGTTATTTTCACTTATATTATATTATGTGTAACTGAACTCTTAAGTTCAAATTATACAATCAAATCCAAAGATGTGCCTACTATAACAAAAACCATAATATTATAATGTAATTAATAGATTTTTTAGTACCTATACTTATGGATAATGGCTGTATAGTTTATAGAAGAAATCGTATATTCTAAGCACTTGAGTCTCTAAAAACGTAGTTAATGTGAATTAAAATACATACAAAAAAAATTAGAAAACCAAAGTCTTTAAAGTTTAATAAAATAAAAGACAAGGAATTTAATTGAATATCATCAATAATACAATAAATAAAGACTATAATAGGAATTTTAAAAGCGTGAGACATTTTATTATTGTTTGATGCCCGATGATCAATATTCAATACTCTCAGTAAACTCTATAATATTATAGTCTACGATGAAACCCATACTAATTTGAAAAATTACTAAAATTGGATTATAAAATATATTAATGCTCGTGATATTCAACGGATCCACAGTCCACACGTGCATACATTTTTTGATAAGAATCATTTTGCAAAGGCAAGAATCAATTTAGTCTGTTTGGCTATAATACTAAAGCTAAAAAAATAAATCTTCTCTTTAAAAATAGGAAAACTTTGAATGTGAAATGACTTTTCTCGTTAAAGCGATATCGATAATAAAATCGAAATTTTACTGTCATCTGTTATATTTTTATGGAGGAAATAAATTGTTTTCAAATCTATCATTTTTAATTATAATAGTTTTTTCGAATTTTTCATGTGCAAAACTAGGTGACTGTAAATTCTACCGATACTTCTTTTTTAACTAAAAAAGAAAAATGTAAATTCCAACGGTACATTTTTTGGACTGAAAAACATGCAACTCCACCGATGGTAAAATCCAAACATTGTAACTTTTAGTACCTACCTACCTAGTTAGGTACGCATCAACTGTTTATTATTAACTTAATTTTAATTAGCTAGTGTTCATTATTGATAATTATATATTTTAATTTGCATGCTCTCAGTAAACCACTTCATACACATAATATATTTTAATTTTTTAATCTTTCAATATTGTATAGAAATTGCCTATGTCAAACTCCTAAAAACAAGTTAACTGCTTAAGATATTGGGGCTACGTTACTGCTTAAGTAGGTACTAAGTAGGAAAATATATCACAAAATAAAAACTTATAACATATACAATATTCCTACAAATTTAATTTAAATACAATTTTTTAGAAGCTTTATCTATTGATTTACTTCGGTGTAGATACAAATGTACAGTATGTAATAGGCACAAAAAATATGTAAAAATCAATAATTTATTAGTGCTTTGAATAATTGTAATTATTAAAATATTTACAACTTATAAGCATACAGTTCATTCAAAATTGACCCAATCTCATTATTTCAATACCTATATACAAAAAAAACATACCTAATATATTCAAATATACTCATAGGTCTATACATGATGACACAACAATAGATCATAGGTTATACTAGTTACACTAGTTTTATAACATTCTGTTGTTATTCAATTGGGCAGTTCACGGCCTTACGGATAAAAGGGAATAAGTCAATTTTGGCTACTTTTATATTCTGAGCGGAGTGAAAGAATGTACTGTGAATTTACATTGATTACTTTTTCTGTCATCGAAATTTGTGGTAGTAAAAATGATACAATTTTCAACATCAATATCTTTTCTGATAGAAAAGTAAATCTAGTTGGTACCTTTGAAAGGACAAAATTGAAAATTCCCAGTAATTTTAGAAATCGTCAGGAAAAACAAAAAAAAAAGGTAATTTTTACTCAAAACCAATATTTGAATTGATTTTATTTTTTTTTGTGTATCTAAAAAACTAATAACACTTGAAATTTTCCCCAAATATTTATAATAGCATTTTTCATAATGGTAACATTTTCATAACACTTTGAGCTAATTATAGTCTTGAGAAGTTTTTAAAATTTTGTAAATTTTTTTTTAAACTATTCTCGATAAAAACTTTTTCAGTTAATAAAAAACCTTGGAAATTAATACAAACTTCCTTATAAGTTTCATTCATGGAAGTTCAAAAATATGAAAGAAACATGGCCACAAATATTTTTTATAGAAATTTAAAATTCAAATTTTGATAGAATTCATCAAAATTTCGAAAATGTTCAATCTATTTTTCAGTTAGAATTCATAAAACTTTTTCTTTAATTTAGCTAGCATTAAAAATTGTAATAGAATTTTCCCCATAACATTTTTCTACCTTAAACAAAAAAAAAGTTTACAGGAAAGTAACATTAATTTTTTATGAGCATTTGAATTTTGAAATTTTTATAATATTGGTTTTCTAACGGTAAATTAATGAATTTATTTTTGATATTTTGTTGTTATTCAAAAACGAACAATCGTAGACACCCAAACGTTAAAATGATTATTTTCCATACATCGTAAAATTTTCAAACAATAATAGGAGATTCCCTACAAGAATTCTACCTCTACATAAAAAAAAGTTCACTGGAAAATTACGATATTTATAACCTTGAAATATTTTCGATTTTTATTAATTTATTTTTTAACTATTAAATTTCATTATTTGTACAAGACTTGTATACTTAGTAGGTATGCTAGGGTGACACAATGTCTTGTAGTATTTCGTATGCAATGATTTATCATTGAATTTAAATACAACTTATCCATTACAACGACAACTACTTTACAGCAGAACCAGAGTGGTACCCACTTTTTTTCTTCGTTATGAATCTTGTAGAAAATAATCTGCCGCCGTCTATATAGTTTTTATACTCAAAATATAAAAAGATTGTATTAATTCTTGCTTAATTTAGTT
>WHPZ01542213.1:0-21785 GCA_016617965.1 Macrosiphum rosae | reverse complement strand
CCAAACGGTGTATTCATTTGTACCCAAACGTGTTGCGTTTAGGGTCTACTGTACCCAAACGTGTTACGGCCGATCCCATATTCCCCCCATATTTTGCCATAACCACCATAAGGCATAAAGTAATTTTAGTACTCCTAAGTAAAAATTGTCTCACAAGTTTGAAATTTGAAAAACTATCTTAGTATGAATTATTTTAGAAACCCTCAAATTAATTTTTGTGCACTTATGATAAGATCCACAATGATGCAGGATAGAATTATTGATTCTTTTATATTTTGAATAGGTATCAAAACAGATTTATCAAACAAAATTACTTTTAAAAACTTTTTCATCAAAGATGGACACGCATTGATTTGTAATTGATTATATACATAATTTCCCACCATTAATTTAATTAATTAAAAATGTTCGTGCTTAAAAGTGTTATTATTTATTTTTGTTTGGGCTCTAGCAGTCTAGCCACTGCACTAAGTAGTATAGATAACTTAAAATTCCTAGTTCAAAGAATTCCATGTATCAATCCACTTACTTGATAATAGTTAATATGATGGATAATACTTTGGTGTTTTAAAACAGAGGTTAGGGGGTGCTGAATTAGAAATTGGGGAGTGCTAAAGCCTATGTACCAATTTATCATACACATATTTTTTTTGAACCGGCGTGAATGCTTCCGCAGTTCTGTCCTGAAGGGAAATGTCCTAGATTCTCACAATCCATTTTACGTATACATTTTTATGTGAGGTGTGTATAGACTCTACCCTTTATATACCATAGAGTGTTGAATATAATATATTATACATTTATATGGACTTGCGGAGAATCGTAGAATATCGACATTTTGATAAATACCATATCGCCGTATAATTTACGACGATAATGCGTGCTCGGTTAACTAGGTATATGGGATTTTTGCATTTCTAATAAACGCTGCTGCCGCTTCACCGCTATTTGAAGGTAACTGTAATAGCGGACGCCGCGCCGCCGACATCGCGGTCGCTATAGGAAACGGTTTGTGCCGGCCGATCCGGAGAAAGGCAAAGAACCGGTTAATCGAGTGAGTGAATATTTGGCAAGGGCGTGGCTTAGAGTCATGTACATACATATAATATTAGGTATATGGTATATAAACTTGAGTATAATGTACATAATATATATTTATATTATCATATTATATATTAATATATAGGTATACAATATAGTAATTAGTAATATACATGTTATATACATATATAGTATGTAAAATATAAAAAATATATATTCAACAATAGTGGGCGTGAGCTGATACATATTTCTCTTGGTATATAATATAGAATAGGTACAGTGGTGGTTACTACACGGTGAAAGTATATACACACACACACATATATTATACCCATACCTAACTACAATAATGTAATAAATGTATTGTACCTGTGTGAGCGCACGATCAAACGTCGCGACCATGGTGTAGGTGTACCGCGAGAAGAGAGTGGAGAAAGGCCAGACGAGTGCAGGCGGATGCATTTTACCTGAACGTATTTATAAATTTTTTTTAAATATTCATGGAACATTTCTCGCCACCGCCGCCGCCGCCGCAAATATCGTTATGAACTGAAATCCTGTATCCCAAAAGTAATCGCTGTTTAAATGCATATATATATATTATGACCATATTTATTTATTATATATTTATAACAGTACACTCTAAGCCAATATTTTCATAGTAGAGTGTTGATCAATTGTGTTGATTACCTATTTATGTAGTATCCTTGTATATAATGTATATTAAATGATATTTTAGTAATATACTTACTATTATTATTATTTTATTTTTGACACTGCTTGTAATGTATAGATATTCGCATTTTTCCAATAATGCAATATTATGTAGCTTATGCTTCAAGTATTCGAGCTCAGGATTTGGTCTATATGATTTAATGTGTAAAACGTCGATATGACTCCGCTTATCCACTCTATATATAGGTATAATGTATGTATAATAATATAATATATACAATAAACTTGGTGTGCAAACCGTTTTTTCACATCACTTCAGTCTTCCCGTGACTATTAAACAGGAAAATGTCATGAATATAATATATTAATATGTACGTAGTGCGAGCGTGGTTAGTATGTATAGGCCCCACGTTCAATACAGTAAAGCCAATAAAACACAAGAAGGTAATGAAGTTTCAAGTATAGTAAAATATGTATTCGTTTGATATTCATCGACACGGACATGGAAGAATTCCAAACTCAGTTGGATGCCAATTAATGCGAAGCTCAGTAGAGATTATTTCATACCAAATATTATCACATTATCTTTTTCTTTTTTTTTATATAACGCTATTCAAAACTTACTCATAAAATATCGAGGACATCGCTAAAAAAAATGCTTAATGGTTACAATAAAAAAAAAAAAAATAATAATCAGAATTATACATTTGTTGCGTTGTATGTATTAATTATACTATAATATATAAATTTATAATACATAAACTTAAATTTTATTTAGTTGTTGAAAACTGGAGAGATAATATTGTATAAGAGCCTATAATACATTCAAAAAACTAGTTTTTCACTTTGTTCGGTTAAGCAAAATATTTTATATAGGAGGTATATACCTATATACATATAATTTCACCTGCAAACAAGCTAAACTAAAATCAAATGGCATTAAATTGGGAAACTCACGACTTCTTGTCCTCTGCAGTCACAGGGTCATTTAAATCATTCGTTATGACAAAAGTAGGTAACTGATGAATGCGTAAAAGTGCCAGTAAATAATATATTTACCTATACATATTATATTATGAGTTTTATACTTTGAAGTAATATCTTAACTGTTTACAGGCTAAACGCAATTTCAATGACCATAATAATATATTATAATCTGTTGGCCATTAAAGATTATTTGACTATTTAGATTTGTATTTGTACTTTATTGTCACATTATGACACATTTTCCCTCATCATAGATAAGAGAGTAATATTATTATTTATTAATAAAATAAATTATAGTATTATAAAAGTTTAAGTGTTAAATAATTGTAGGCAGTAATTAAAGAAGCCAGGCAACAATATATATGTACAACAAATATAATATTATGTTTGAAAACATGAAAATGCTTTTAATTTCATAATTCAATTAGAATAAGCAACTATTATTATATGATGATCTACCATTATGCTTATGAATTATGGATTTATGATAAAGGTAGGGGAGCACTTCTGAATGATTGTAAATTAATAATATTATAATATATAGGTACCAATGTAAAGCTAAAATAATATATTGCTCTCATTGTGCTCTGAGATGTTGATTTAACTTCCTGGCTGTAAAATATTATCGTATTGTTTTCAAAATACGTACATGGCCAATTTGTAAATGTAACGCTATAATATTTTCAAAACACCACAGTAAAGTTATCATACGGATTTTTACACCTATTAATTTTAGCTATGTAGTATATAATATATATATATATTGACTTTTTTAAAATGCGTTGTTGTACAAAATGTAAATTATTTTTTCTATGCGGTCGACTCTGTCTGTTTGCATCAAAATATATATGTACTAAAGTTGTGACATGTTCACGTCCAAACATCACGTACTGTTTTCTATAAGGGGTATTATTGATTATTAAACGTTAAACGATGTCAATAATAATATAAACGAATGATTATTATATTATATCGACAAAATAATAAATATGCATGTAAGTGTTTCTGTATAACTATATTGACGACATAAATTCGAGTGGGCGTCACGTCATATGCATCGGATGTCAAATTAAATATACCGTCAAATTATTTGAAGTTGTCCAATCATGATTATTATTTGATTACGGTGGTCGTAAAATGTCGCCGGAGGTGCAGCAGCACTCGTTCGCGCGTGTCTAGCGAAAATTTCTCCACTTTCTTGGGTGATAAATAATAACAATATCGAACGTTTCTTTATAACCTGCATCGGTATATTATATTAGATATGATCAACCTTATACAGGAATAAAAAAAAAAAACTTATGAATAACCTTGTACTACATTTTCAAATCTTAGATTTAAGAACAAAAAAATCTTATGAATTCTCAACTCAAAATAATTTACTAATTTTAGTGATTTTTTAGTATTTTGACAAGAATTGAACTTTAAATGCTTAAAAAAAAAGTTGTGACTAAGGATTTTTAATATTTTTTAAATCTCATTGTAACAATATAGTAGGAGCATTGTATTACATTTTCAAGCTTTTTTACCCAGCAAATAAAGTTTTATTGACATTCATAGAAAAAAAGACTTATACAATTGTAAACTAAAATGTTCCTAAACAGTTCAAAACAAATCAAAATATTTTGAAAAATTGTATCATGTATAGAAAATGCAAATGTAAACAACCGCTTGACCAATGTCATGTACATACGTTCATTTGTTTTAGAGTTAGTACAAATACCAAAAATTCCCGTATTTCCTTAATTTTTATATTGTTTTGAAAACTATTGGGAATTTTAAATTTTGACCTCCCCAGTGCACCAACAATATTCACTTTCCCATCGAACAAGATATTGAAGTTGAAAATCAAAGCATTATTTCGACTACTTATCGTGTACACAGACACAAAAATAAAAAATTTAATTTAATTAAAAAAAAAAATTAAAAATTAAAAATTAAAACACACATCATCGTAAAATCAATACATTCATCGTTTCACTCAGAATCTAAAAAACTTAAACCGATCGAGAATGTCACATAAATTATTTAGTATATTATAATATGCGCGTGTCTCACATATTTTATTTTGTTCTGACTCTCTGACCCAATAGTTTACTTAGGTACCTAAACCGCGATTAACCCACTATGATAATAATTAATAGGTATGATATAATATTATGATATTTTATGTGCACGACAATTTTTAACGTCAGCGTTTGTGTTCCGCAGGATATTACCGACGCGCTGAGAGGCACAGAAGACACGTCCGATTGGCTGATCGATGCAAACGGCCGGTCGAATTCTCACGTGGTACTGCACGACCGTCTGATAACCGACGCTGTGATATTTAATGCCCCTATCAAGGCCGAACACTCGTATTGTACTACACACGGGTCTAGCGAATCACTGGACGCTATAGGTGAGTCACGTCTCCGCACATCATTCGTCGCCGGGTTTCGTAATTCGCCATATAAATATATAATATAATATATAAGCTCGGCGTAAATGGCACATTCTTCGCCGCATTCCAACAATACTCTGTACCGTGGAACAATATAATAATAATAATAATATAATGTAATGCACTCGTCGCGTATGGTGCTAGAAGAACAGTGAACCGCTTTTGGCGAAGAGGGGGCAACGGCCGTGAGTCATGGAAGACAAAACCCGTTACGTGTTCCACTAAAAGAAAATGGTCATTTGTTTAATACATATAAAAATTATATACCTATACACCGTGATGGGCCACCTGGAATATTCCTCAAGGAACGTTTCCGGAAACAAGGAATATTCCCCTATATCTTGTGAATATTCCTTAAAAAAAAAGTTAATTGATACGAATAGGTAGTAGGTACTTACCTACTAGGAAAACGGTATTTTATTTCAAATCTCGATAACCTGTCGTCGTCAAAAGTCTTCCTATCTCATATAATCTTTTTGTGCATAAACTATTTGTCATTCATTTAATTTATATAACTTCAAGTTAAATATTAAAAATATGTAAAATCAAATATGAATAACATGAACAATATATAACTTAGGTATATTATAGGTAGTTACAAATTATAATTTCTTGATAAATTACCAGTCTTAGGAATATTTTAGGTAATTTGCTTATCACTATACTTATTACTTATACATGGGCTAATGGGCTATACATATACACATCATATCATGTAATAGGTAGTTATAATATTAAAAAATTAATTATTAGATGCTTATAGAGTATGACAGACGACAGTAGGTCAACCTTTCGTTCATTCCTGAAGAGCAAATATTAAATGAGGTGCGTAGGTATTATTATAATATGTCAATATATCATACATTCATTTGATAGTAACTTAATTAGGTAAAATACATGTGCGATGTCGCCGAAATGCATACAACCGAATTGTCGGAGTGGATGTATGTAATGTATAATAACTAATGACGCCTTCTCTAGTAACCTTTTGGTTTGGCAACCGATTTTTGATTTGACACAGAAAATAATAATATGCAATTATTTTATCGAATATTCATGGTGTTGACGTTTATTTATGGAAATGTCGCAAGTTTTACTGTCAGAAATATAAATATAAAATATCATACATGTGGTGTAGTGTAGTATAGATGTTTAACCGAATACCACAACAGCGGTAGCTGTTTTAAAAAAAAAAAGAGGCAACTAAACCTAATGTATTTAACTCTATGTAGGTACTATATACAGTACCTACATCATACTTGTTATAAGCACATAGTATGAACTTATGATACATGCGAATATGCAATAAAATAACCTCATCAACAAATATTACTGTGATCATATTAAAAAATTTAAATTATTATTGTTGCCTAAATAATATTTTTGACAATTTCTCTCATAGAAATATAGATATACCATATATCCTTTTTAAGTTCAAATGTATTAGATTGAAACACAATGGACTATCACAATTTTTTTCAATTATAAAAAGTACATAAAAAAAAAAAGTACAATGTATTATAAGTGTATAACACTTCTTTTTTATTTTTAATTATGGTTATTAACATTTCTTAGATTTGGACGAAGATAGCAGTCAGGACGGAACTTGTAAACTGACGTTTGATGAAGTGAGATGTGATCGTACCGGTAACATTGAAATGATTAGTATCAAAGAGGACACGACTTCAATAAAAGACGAACCGATGAGTGACCAGGAATATGTTGAGACTTCCTCTTGCCCTCCATCACCGTGTTCTGCATCTGACGATACTCCCAGACATTACGGCAAGGTATGTAAAATAGCTATAGCCGATTTATTGGAATAGGTTTAAATCGATTTTTTAATCGGAAATGTTAATGTATTCCGAAAACAAACCATTTATTTTTATGGTTGTTATAACTTTTTCTTATTCAAACAACAATTTTAAAGAATAAAATTATTCATTTTTAAAGTTATACTTCTATAAAGTATAACTTAAATATTAACATTTTCAATTAGTTGAAAATATTATTTTTTTTGACATTTCATATCATAGGTACCTATTACACTATTAGATACAGTCCATACAGAATGTTTATTATTCAAAAACTATTCTATTAAATGTAATAATAAAATGTGATGTACATATTGAGTAGTTATAATAAATAAAAGGCTGCATATAAATTCTAGAAACATATTACCTATAGCCTATAACATCATTGGCCATGATTTTAACCTAATAATCTTGCATGGGTAATGGGTATTCAATAAAAGTGAATATATGGGATAGTATAATAAATAGGTAATAATATTATGAATAAGAACAAAATATATTAATAAATAAATATATAATGAAATGAATAAATATATTTATTGCTCGGAGATTTTTGGAACTTAAAAATAACAGTTAGATACAGAAATATTTTTAAAAGTTTTTATTTAAATATCTTTAAAAATTAGATTTCTCCCTTAAACAATTTATAATCTTTGTTGATTTTAATAACAAACAATACGTTTGGTATGCTTAAATAATGATGATTATTTCGTTATCTCAAACATTAGTGTAAATTGATAATTTACAAATTCAATATGTTTGTATAACAGTAAATATGTTGGTTCTATATGCATTTTTAAAAATAAAATGTGGAATACTTTTAAAGAGAAACTAAAAATATCGGGATGCTATATATTGAATGTAATTAGGTATTACAAATACCTAATATTTCTAAGAAAAATCATTAAAAAGAGAGAATATGATGGATATATTTAATTTTTTATTTTATACATGTGCACCTATATTAGTTTTCATTTACATGTAATGGCTCCCATTACTGTAGTTACAGTAAATAATATACAATGATGACGTCATATTGTTTCCTGATGTTTGAGAGATCAGAATTTATTTAACCGTAGAAAAAGTATTATGTCTTTCTTAACGCTTAATATCTTTCATAAGACCTATCAGTTGGGCGAGTTTACTCATACTATATGATACAATAAAAATCAATTTTTCAGCTATAATCGGCATGACTAAACAATATTTATAAACGTTTTTCAGGTAATTTTAACATATCAGACAAATTTAATAGCAACTATATATAGTATGTTACTAATGGAGTTTTCATTTTAAATTATTTACTGTGCACAAATATTATTAAATGTTTAATATTATTTGGCACTCGCTAATAGGAAAATGACACTTCCGGGTAAAATAAAGGTGAATAATTATTAAAGAAAAGTATAAATAAAAATATTCATGAATACTGTAGTGACTAATTAACTAACATTAAACATACCTAGTATACGATATAAAATATTTTTAATTCATACCAGAGTAAATAATAATGAAAATTGCTATTGCTTAATAACGGAACGTACCTACTTGTTATAGCCTTTAGGCAGTGGCGTAACTAGGGCTGAAATGTTGGGGGGGCTGTAGCCCCCACCTGACATTACATGAAAAGTAATCCGTGGGGATTTAAATTATACAAACAAAATCAATTATTTATTTACTCAAGTATTTAATTATACCTTATTTTTTAATATTTATATTATAATTTTCAAATATTAACAATAATATTTTTGGCTCAGTACCTTTATATTATGTATTATAATATATCTCCGAAATAGAATATTCCGTTTCCTAATAAAATTTTAACGATATGTAAATAATAATTATTATTAGAAGTAGAATTTTATAAGTTTTACTTAGTATAGGTAGGTACAATATTTAAAAGATTATAAAATAAAGATATTTCGAATGATCGATACATCAAATAAAATAAACAATTATTAAAAAAATGTTAATGAATGTAGGTACCTAATCACTAATCTTTTAAAGTAACTATTAACTTATGTTGTTTCACATCATGATATAAAACAAAACAATATTATAGTTAATTTTTGAATATTATTTATTATATATTAATTTTTTTAATGAAAAGTATACCTATATTATATAAGTATAATAATATATTTGTAATTAAATAAATGTAATAATTACACTAATTACGTTTTAAAACTGCCATGTGGTTGTTAGTAATATTGTAGGCTGGGGGTTATTTTTCAGGGGATTTTTATTCCGCTATTACCTATCTCTATGTTATAGTTAAGTACATAGGTTATACTGTAAAATTATGTGTAATAATCTTACCAAATACAAAATAATTTATATCATACCCACATAAATTGTTTCCTTAAAATGTATACAAGCATACAGCTTATGATATTTACCATATTTATCATAGGCAATATAAAAAAAGTTTAAATAAAAATTAAAAAAACTAAATAATTACATTTTTATCCAAAAAAAAAAAAAAATATAAGGAATACAGTTTAATTTTAAAGATTTGTTTATATTTTAGAAAATAATTGAATAATTTATTTTGAGGGGAGGCTATTAGAAGTTTTTTTTTTGGGGGGGCTAGTCGCGCTTATGCCTTTAGGTATTTACGACACACTAAAATAGTGCAATAATTACAAATAAACAAAGTTTTTAAATTATAATTTAAATATTATTGTTGTGAAACATAAGGACGACTAAAGTCGGAATCTAAATTATTAACTAAAGTAATTAGTGTTAGGGTTTATTGTTTTATTATATTTCTTGAAATTTAATAAATTATAATCATTAATTTCTATACTTTATATGTTGATAAAATAAACATTAAATAAAAACCAACTAATAATTTAATCGCCAATTTATTAGTTTTTAATTTTAATTATTAATTATGACATTATAAATATATATATTTTTTTTGTTGAGCCCGTTATAATATTGCGACATTATAAAGCCCGGCAATTATTGCCATTAGCTGTTTATTTTGTTTGTAGGGGGGAGGAACGGTTGGAACGGTTAATTGAAACATGTTTGTATGTGTGGCAAGGATTTGTAGCTAAAAATCCCGGGTGGTCACCCATCCGAGAGGTAGCACAACTGGCCGATATATACACTCAGAGCATTTCCGCAGTTGAGTGTACTGACCGCTCTACACCAAGCCACATTATAAATACATATATATTGCAATCTAATACACATAATATAAATTTTTACTTTGGTGGGTGCAATGTTTGTTAATTTAAGTAAATCACAAAATAAAAATATTTTGCTTGTGAAATATTTAGTATTTTAATAATATACTAATATCTTAACAAGTTAATAAACATTATGACTCTTCTGTGTTATGTATATTATGTTAATGTGAACTTAATTTAACATGATGCATCTATATTAAATTATTTACCACTCTAAAGCAATTTTCTCTGAATTAAATTATAGACAGATATAAATTATTCTTCTTTAAGAAGAATATCCTTTTAAAATAACAAAATTAATTATTTTCCATACTTACTTAGATTTAATAAAAATGTATTTCTAAATTATATATTTAAAATTAACTGTCAGTTACAAATTTCTTTGGCAAAGACTCAATATAGTAAAAATAAAGTATAGTAAAGAAGTAGACAAAAATTAAAAAATTAAAAAACTTAAAATATGTCAAGATTGTACACGTCATTGTAAATCCAATACATTCATCGATACATGCAGAATCTAAAATTATTCTGCATACACGTTTACACTGTGCATAATATAATATTACAATTTATCTCCTTGAATATGTAGGTATTGTTACATGATTCTTGTACGAGTAACTATAATAATGGTAAAATATATTACTTTCAATATAAACATTACAATAAATGTTCATCCATTTTCCCGTTTAATCCGCACCACAGTCGTTTAATATTTTAATGGCAAATGGAGATGTTTGTAAAAAATCCACTATATACCTACCTTATATAATAAAATATATTTTAAAATATTACAGGTACAAAAAACCAGTTACAAAGAACCAACCACAGTCGTATTGACCTCCAGAGCTTTCCTCAACCAACCGCACAGATTAATCGTCCCAAACTTCGGTCTGAAAATGGATGGCACAGGTAATACCACAATGACATAAATTATATACACAAATAAAATACCCACATTACAATACAACGTATCGAACTACACTCTGCATTTGTATTATGGAGCTGGTTTAATGGTAACGCGTAATGATACGCAGAAGATAAAACATAATATACTCCCGCGGGGGCGAGGACCATGTCCCCATAATCATCCTGTATACACTGCACACTCAAAAGCGACATAATATTTTATATCTTATACGAACTGGTATACATATTACACATATTTACCTGGTGCTCTTGTGGTCCCTCTGTAGGTTTTTCACTGCCACCCACGCCACCTTCGTCCACGTCCAGCGATAGCGAGGGCGGTAACGTATCACCGCACCACCGATCGTCGCCCACACGGCGGTTGTTCCTGTCGACGATGTCGTCGTCGTCGTCGTCGTCCTCGTCGTTAGCGGCCGCCTCCGCTACCATCACCAGCAGCCGGCAGCCTATACAGACGCCTTTGATCAGCTGTCAGCCGAAAGGTTCTACCGGTGTACTGACGCTCACGGAAGAGGAGAAACGCACCCTACTGGCCGAAGGCTACCCGATACCTACCAGGTTGCCATTGACCAAGGCCGAGGAGAAGTCGTTAAAGAAAATCCGAAGGAAAATTAAAAACAAGGTAACTCATAATTTCAAAGGTTATACCATTGCACCAGAGTATTATAATATTTCTGCAGTGTCACAGTTTTCGCGTCCGATCCGTTTCAATAATCTTTTTTTGACTATAATACTGTAATTTATTTGCTCAGATATCGGCGCAAGAGAGCCGACGCAAGAAGAAGGAATACATGGATACTTTGGAGAGGAAGGTGGATATTCTCGTCACCGAAAATTGCGAGTACAAAAAGAAAATTGTCAATCTTGAAGAGAGTAATGGGTCCCTAGTCCAGCAACTTCAAAAGTTGCAGAAATTACTCGGGCTACAAGCAACCCACATCGTAAGTTTAAAACTTATTTTGTAGCCGTCTTTATTGTTGTATCTATAAATTGACTGCCTGTTAAACGGAGAGTGTCCTTGGTACCATTTGCTGCTTGTGTCGTCACTGTCTACGTAATTTCATCAGGCGTATCGTTTAGGCAATATAGGTGCATGTATGCGTTGATTCATCTTTATTTGTTGACGACGAGTAAAATACTACTAATGATCATATTTAAATTTTCAAATATAATTTCGTTTCAAAACTAGCCTTAAAATATCGTTTTTATTGAATACTGTAAGCATATCTTAGTGATATTGTATTGTATTCATTACGAACATTTTAATTTGAGCCTTGTTACTATGCCACAACAATCAATATTCATAACATAGTAGTATAATACGTACATATGTGTGTATGTATAACACAATGCTACTACTTAGAATACTACTAAAATATCAAAATAATTTATGCTATTTGTATTTCAGAGTCAGCAACTGAAGACCAAATAATTACAAACTTACTAGTGGGGTAAAAACTGTACATAACGACCAATGGTGAGTAATTGAATTATACGATAGATAATAACTCATAATATACAATTATTATTATATTATTTAAACAGTATTCTAAACTAAAGTCAAAGTTATATTCCACTAACGCCATCTACTATTCTGGCAATGTTCTAAACTATTGGTTTATTTTTTTACCCAGAGAGGTCAATTTCCTAATATCCTATTTGATCAGTTTTTATATACCGTGTTGTCACACAATAATCACATCCACAATAGTATATTGCGTCCTTGGGCGAGCATACGTTTCACTCCATTGACTATCATAATTTTTTAGCATACAGATGCAGCGTTAAAATAATAGCAATTACGAGTAAAAACTGTTATTTTATGTTAATTTATTTATTTTTTGCTTTCAGGTGCAAATACAATATGTTTAAGAGTTTTAGTTCAATGTTGACAGCTAGTCCATGATGTTACTAAAAGCGCTTCTGCGAGTATTTATATTTAACTATAACACTGCATGAATATGATGAGAGCATTGATTTAAATACGCAGACAAGATATTCGCAACGATACAAAATACAATAATCTATTTTTGACGTTCAGCCAATATTTTTAATACAGCATTTTTATTCACGGCTGATAGAATTTATGAAATAATATGAAATGCAAACCACATTTATGTCTATACATGATAAACGTATTATTATATTCTGTAAGAAAAAAACGACTGATGAAATAAACACCAATATTATCGGATAAAAGTGATGTTTTTGATGCGCATAAGTGCATCATAATAAATCAAAAATAATTACTTTATAATCTCATTATTACTCGTTGTAAGTGCCAAAATTATAATTATATGCAATTGTGTGTACATATTTTTAAAAATCGCTTGTATCTGTGCCTGACACATATATATGTTATACAGACGTTATATTTTGTCTATGTTATATATTTATAAATCGATAAACAAACAATAATGTTAAGGATCGTTTTCCTAGAGTATTAATAAAATAAATTTATTATAAAATTTTTTTGTTTGTACCTAAGTTTATTAATTAAATCAATTATATTATATCGAATTGTACATAGTATATTTTATACATTTGATTCAATTTTGTTGTTAATTTAAAATATATATTTTCTAGTTAAATTAGTTAAATTTTAAATATTATTACATTACAAACAAATAATGAATTATTTTGTTTTAGAAAAATATTTTTGTATAAAAGACATATTATATATTAAATTATGTGCAATTTTTTAGCAGATTTTCATTAGCACGTAAAATTATTATTTTATGTTATAGTGTATAACACTTGTTTTTTATTATTATTATTATTATTATTATTATTATTATTGGGGTAGCACTACGTTATATGTTTATGTATTCTCAGTTGTCCCAAATTACGTTTGGTTCTTTGTTTTACTTGTGAATATTGAAGGGAAATTATAATTGACCAAACATTGTGCTCATCAATAATTGTTTTTCAATATTGTTTTATTGGAGTTCACTTTATATTATGAATTTCGTTGTATAGTTACTACTTAATCCATGATTTTAACCCAAACAGTTGGATATTAAGATCGTATGAATAATAAAAGAAGGAAATATACTTTTGTTTTTCTTGAAAAATGTCTTAAAAATGTTTTATTTCATACCAAAAATGTCATTTTGGTATTTCACCTAGTAGATTCAGTGTGATATGTTGAAAAACATACGATACGATGAGTCGTCTATAAGAATGTGCTTTACATTTTATTATTATATAGTAGGCAGTACTCAGTAGTCACAAGTATGTGAGCAAGTCACGATCCAAAGATTATATTCTTTCAAAAATAAAAAAAAGTCAGGTGGATTTGTGAACCTAAAATTATGTATTTTAATATTCTAAATAGATTTATAGGTTTTTAATAATTAAAGGTGTGAAACCTTCTTAAGACGAAAATGAACACGATATCTCACTGCGTACAGTTGAATTTCTCCTCGTTCATTTTACAGTGCTTTACCGGCATAAAATCCCACATCCGGTACTGCTCGATTACCATCCGTTCAAAAGTATGAATGGTTTATTTATAGTAAGTTGTATACATAATTTAGTACATGCAATTATTATCTTACATTAACTTGCCCTGATTTTCGGGTTCATGTTTCGATGCCATTTAAGTACTATTATTTACTCCAAAAATATTAAAATTACAATAAAATTCCTGGTACCGTCATCGTCATTTGGCTGTGTGTGTGTGTGTGTGTGTGTGTGTGTGTGTGTGTGTGTGTGTGTGTGTGTGTGTGTGTGTGTGACGATGCCGATGCCTTACAAAGGACGCTCCGGAAAATCTATACAACGTGACCGCTCCAAGGTCGACGCAGCTGCATTATGTATTTTTGAGTTTGCGTGCACATTATCGTTGATAAAAATAATACGTCGACAACGACATTATTACTATACAGTAATATAGGTACTTAAATTTTTCGTTGTAAATTGCAAAAATGTTCAATTTAGGTTAAACTGTGCTGTGTTTTACTGTGTAGTAAAATCCTGTATGTATAAGCGTACACATATTACCTAGCTACTATGTTTCATAATATATATATTATTATCTATGTATGTGTGTACAGTGTACTGTGAAACGTTGGCGCCTGAATGCTGGCGACGACCGCCGAGTTGCAGTTGACCATGTCCGTTTCGTCTCTGCACACAGCATTACAAAAATTATCGATGAGTAGGACAGTAGGTACCTACTATACCTGGGTACTTCGTACCAACATATAATTGCAATTATACACTGCAGTATAAATACTGTAATATGTTCTAGTACTTATGAGAATCTTAAATATAATATATATTTATTATTTATACGGTATATAGCGAGACTGGGCAAGATGATTTTTTTTAACTCAGTTTGGTATGCACCAATAGCGAAAGGTTAAAAGTTAAAAATTAATACACACTTTTTGTTAACATTTTACTAAGTAAAAAAAGTTAACGCTAGCGTACATCATTTTTTTCCAACCCAAAACTAAATTATAGATTATATAGCGTGTTTATACTTTGTACAGTAGTTAGATTGGAAAAATATGAATTTTTTAACTTTAATAATTCATTGTAAAAATGTTTGATATGAAAATTGAAGTATTGAACAGACTGAAATAAAATTAATAACAAAATAAATTAACTTAACTTACCTCTAAAATGAAAAATAAATTCGTTAATTTCATGTTAATTAATAAAGAAATTTAGTAAGTTAATAGTTAAGTTAATGATAATCCAAAACTCAAAAGTAACTAGTTGAGTTAAAAAATTAAAATTATACCTTTTTAAGTCGTTTATGACCAGCCTTGGTATGGTATATGACTATATAAGGTTTTTTTTTTTACGTGTCTCGTATGCATTAGGAACACATGAGTGTTTGGCAGAATTTCTATTGGGGCACCCGTAGGTTTCTTCCATGCCCCGGAGTGGGGGATGGCGGTACTTATTTTCCGGACACCATGACTTGCCTGAAGAAAAATGCCACCCGGTGACCAAGGATCGAACCAGGATCGGCTGCACCGCAGCCGACGCGTTGGACCGCTCGGCCACCTCGTCCCCCCAAATAACTATATAAGGTGTAACAGGACTATTAAAAAAATTGCCATTACAAACGTTGCTATATTTATCAAATACTTCCGTTATACCCTGTATATAGACATATAGTGTACATGTCAGGGGTATAAAGTCTTTAAGTATTTAATTACTGCTCATTATTTTATTTACAAAAGGTATTTATAAATTATCAAATATTTGGGTGGAAATAAATACCCAACAATATCAATCATCAGTGTAATGAAAGCACAAAAACTTTTTTGAAGCACCAGACTACAATGATCAGTGGTGTATCATATTATTTCATTATTTCATATTTGTATCCAGTAGTAGCCCCTTATAATACTACTTACATAACTTAAAATATTACGTAGAGAAACGGCAAACATTCAAAAGGAAACTAACGAAAAAGAAAAATTAGCTGGGCATTTCACACAATGTTTGTGAAAAAGGAATACATGTTGGGAAATCCGAGACTCTTGATAGAAGTAAACTAATAACACTATAATCAATTGTATACATTTTAAATAAGTTTTTAACAAATTATAATTTTTTTTTGTACAAAAAAGAAAAACCTGAGGTACATGTTGAGAACGAGTTAAAGTTACACGGGTCATGTGGCCATGTGGGTACGGCAGAAGTAGTGATGTATTATACTTACCTACATATATTGGTTAAAGTAATATTATTATAGTTTTGTACAGGGTGTTTCAATTTTTACATAATCCTTCTACTTTCGTCAATCGTCATTCAAAAATTAAAACACCTATATGGCTAGATACTCTGGATACACATTACACACATGACCTCACCCTACCTATTTAAACGATGAAACGGAGATGAAACTCAGCTTTATGTTGTACACCATATCACAATTATAAAATAAGAAATTAAACAAATCATGGTTGATGTTGCATAATATGATTTTTTTCTCTTTGTACACCCGTACTCGATTCGAACCTACGTTGTTTGGTAATGTTAATACTGCAGGGTACTTGTATAGTTGTATACTTGTATCTACTTCTATAATGCGGGACTGACTTTCATTTATAATAACACCTGCGAAAAATTACTGTTTATAAGTAAAACGGTAGTATTTTCGCTGTGCTCCTACTCATTACACTCCCACCACCAGCAAACCAGATTTGATTTTCAACTAAATCACATTTTCTGTCAACTCGTAAATAATAAATACAAATATGGGTTGAAACTGTTATTGTTTTCCTTAATATATTTCAATTATTTACATTACTTATTATTCACTGTTATATGTAATAAAAACATTCTTCTTTGTTCCTAATTTAATTTCGACTGGACGTCCTCGAAATGTAAACACTTATTTACTATACACATAACACATATAATAATATAGTTCTACATAAATCATAACATATATAATTACAGTTGCATAAAGTTTTAATTGTCTAAGACATAATTTAAACTTTAAAATGTATTATCAAAATCTCCCAGGAGTCAGTAGAAATATTACCTACCGTAAGATTTTCTAGACCATTGCTTAGAAGTTAGAACTCAATATTCTCCTAACTATATCATTTTTCCAAGTTCTAAGTTATTATACGTAATACTGCCTGTATTTAGTACCTATCCACTATTACAGTATTATAACCTATATTTAGTTTTCAGCACATTCAACGGTTTAACATTTTTGAAAACATGATAATATTGAGCATAAAAGTGAAAGTGGACCTATTTGAATTAGGTATTCAAAAATATTCAGTTACTTGCATATTATGCCTGATTGAATAAAATTTTCAGTTGCAATAAGTAAAAATAAAACTAAAATAAAACTGATTCGACCTAAGGGGGTGGTGGTAGCCACTGGTAGGTAAGTATAGAAAATTTCTGGGCCTCGCAAAAAAAAATGTTTCACACGCAACTATAATAACTAATAACATAGGTAACTATAATATAATATTAAATTGACATTAATAATATGTGTGGAATTTATTGAAATATAGTGTATAGTTTATACCCTATTGATTGTATTTTATAGTTTTGAATATTTTCGATTTTCCCCTTCACTTTAAATCATTTTAAACTGTAAAACATATTTATAATTATATTATCTTAACTAACTGTTAATATATCTATTTAATAAAATTTTTTTTCTATAAATATCTTTTTTAGGCGCATTTACACGTTTCCAACTTACAAATTTATACAGTCCTTTTTAACACAACCTGCAGCTATATTATTATCTCAACATAGCCAAATATTACTTTTAAATCCTTTCATTTTTAAATAATGAGCCACAAGGTTAACTTTCTTATTTATTGATTAACGTAATGATTCTATATAGGTATATAATTATATTTTAAAAGAGCAAAAATAAACTGAATAGCAGTAAGCTTTCTTTCTACAGCTTATAAATCGCTGTTATACTGTGTTCGTTTATTCGTTATCTTATAATATTTTAATTTTCAAGTTGTAGACATTTTTACAAATTGTACGGCATTAAGCTTTTTTTAACCAAAAAAAAAAAAATTATTGAAACAAAATGTATAAATTGATAAAATTAAAAAAGTCGAACATTTAAAATACATATAAACAGCACAAAACAAGCAAAAATATTTTGAAAATTGTTTCATGTTCAGTAAATAATATCATATGAATGTTTGATAAAAATTTCAAGTCTCTGTACTGTTATTTATTTTTGAGGTAAAACAAAAAAAGGTGGGTAAGTGGATGTCGCTCTGCTGAACAGTTGAAGGTTTCAAGTGGGTCACTGTATAATGGATGGTATTAAATTTGAATTCAATGATATTATATCATTGTATAAGAAAAACGATTCTGAGAGAAGACTAAGTATATTTGATGATATTATTATGAATAAAGTAATTTATATATAATCTATTTACGTGGAACGTGTTTTTAAATTTTTAATCCTTAGCTATAAAAGTTGTACATTTTGTACATTTTTAACTAAAAATAATTATTAAATTTTAAATTTGATACATTTTGTCAAAATTCGAACTTTTTAAATGCATATAAAAAAAAATTGTTGCTATGTATTTTCAATGTTTTTCAACTGCTATTGTAACAATATATCAGAAGTTTTTTTTTTTAAATTTTCACGATTTTTTACCAAACAAATACATTTTTATTGATATTTATAGAAACAATAAACTAAAAAAATTGAAAACTGACAATGTCCGTAAACAGCTCAAAAAGAGTCAAAATATTTTCAAAATTATACGACATTTAAACATTTTAAACATTCAGTATAATTTTACAGTTATACGTTTTTGAATAACAACAAAATAACAAAATCGCTTTATGAAAAATCAAGTGAATATCTAATATCGTAAAAATATGAAATTCAAACGCTCATAAAAATTTAATTTGATTCGCTTGAAGACAATTTTTTTGTGATGAAGATAGACAAATGTTGATATAACAAATGTTATGGTGTATAGAAAATGCTAATATAAACATTCAGTCAAAATGTTATGTACCTACGGTCATTTGTTTAAGAGTTGCACCTAAAACCAAAATCAATTTTCTCGAAAACAGATTTTGCGTAAAAATTACCGTTTTTCCATAATTTGACCACCCAAAGAACCAACTAGTTTCACTTTCCTATCAGAGAAGATACTGATGAAAAAAATCTAAGCATTTTTACTGTCCTAAAAGGTAATGACAGACACAAAATTAAAAATTAAAAAAAAAAAAAACCCATCATTGTAAAATCAATACATTTATCGTTCCACTCAGAATCTAAAACATTATTGAGTTTGTCAAAAACTGGGTTTGCATAAAAATTCCAGTTTTTCTAGATTTTAAATACTGGTTATAAATAATTAATAGACATTTTTCATTTATGACCCCCGAAAGTGCCTAAGTCCAATTTACTATTAGAAAATAACTTAAAAGTTTAAAATTGAAACATTTTATCTTCCCTTCAAAACGACTTGACAACCAGAAAGATAAAAATAAACATAGCATTATAAAATCATCGTTCCACTTTGAATCTAGAAGGACTTTATTATTTTTAAGAAAAATTGATAAGTTAATAAATACTGTAAGTACACTAATTTTGTTTTTTTATAAATTATAAATTTTACTTAATATATGACCAAAACAATACTAGTTATTAAGCAATTAAAGTTTTAACGTTAAATTTTAGTGATTGATGTAAATACATATTATAATGTCTACCTAACATTAAAATATGTATAATTTTCTAACAAACTTGAATATAGAAAGTTATATCATTTGTTTTTTATTATCATATTATAATATAAGAGATTATTAGATTTCGTAAAATATTAATCTAGTTGTATAAAAATAATAAATTATTTAGTAATCTAGTTCACTTTTAACTTGGTATTTCGGTAATCGAGTTAAATTAATCATACAAATAATGCAATCAATAAACTTAATTATATCTATGATATGTAAAAGTACCTACCTAAAACGTATAAACTTATAAGCTATCATAAAAAGTATTACACACGTTGTAATAGGGCGATTACGATAGGCAATTAATAATACTTTAATGTAACTGTTGTACGTATTAAACATCACGATTAAAAAATTATTTATCATTCAACTCGTATCATACAACACAATCTAGGATTTATTATTATTTTGGTTATGAATAATGTATATAAAAAAGGAATAAATAAATTGTGATGATATTTGTTGAATATTTTACAATAATTTATTTTTACCCGTATTTATGTTCAATTCACAGAATACAAATAAATATGTTACACATGCTAAGCTTTTTGGCAGTAACTCACCACAGTATACGGTGATTTTGTTTAGTATTGGCTAAAATACTGTATTTTCGTTTAGTATTGATGATAATTTTCTAGCCGTAACACATAAATACAGAATATCATATTATCATAGATTATAATAATTTAACATTCTGGTTGTTATTAATACTGTGATTGTATTTGGCCCATCGACCATGATAATATTATATTATTTTATATTATTTCAAGAGGTATCTTAGAGTTTATCCATGAGCGTTATTGGTTTCTACAGGAAAAGTTATTTAAGAATGATTAATTTATTATTTTATTTTGATAATATGATAAAAATAACAAGGTGATTCAGAAAAAGTTATTTTTCTTAAAACTACTACATTGTTGTTTACTGCCTTTGAATTAGGTGAATTAATAAACATAAAAAGTTTTGGAATTCGTTATAAATTGAAAATGATTTAATAAAACTAATTAAGTAGTATTAAATAAATTTTCAACTAAATAATAGGTGCCTATACTACTATAATAGAAGAATCTTATAATATATATATTATTAAAGTTATAAAAAATAACTAACCTAAGAGCTTGTATATTTTTCGACTGTTTAATTAATTATTGAATAATTGAGAAACTGAATTAAAATAATATATACAATTTCGAGTATTGAAATTGAATAATTGAATATTTAAAACTTTGTTTTTGAAATTAATTATTAAATTCTGAGTGGAACCATGAATGTATTGATTTTACAATGATGTGTGTTTTTTTTATTTTTTTATTTATTTTTTGTGTTTAATAGTCGAAATAATGCTTCGATTATCAACTTCAGTATATTATTAGATGGAAAAGTGAATATTGATGGTGCATTGGGGAGGTCAAACTTTAAAATTCCCAGTAATTTTCAAAAGCGTCGTGAAATAGTATTTTGATTTGTTTT
>WHPZ01542200.1:0-17112 GCA_016617965.1 Macrosiphum rosae | reverse complement strand
CTCACACCGTTCAGTTTTTATTAATAAATATTTTTTAATGACCATATATTTTGTTGGGCAAACATCAGTCATCACTTCACATATTTTCTTATAGATATATTTTTAAATTTTTAAATTTTTACATCATAATCATTCATATGCCGTAGGCAATTCAATGAATTTTAAAACAACACATAATATTATTGTAATACAAATTTATTAACACGAGGTGAGTTATTGTAAGTCTTTTATTTTATTTTTTTATTAGCTTTCATTATGACATTATTACAGCTCGACAATTATGGTATACCGTATACCTAATGGCTAATAGTACTATACAATAGTATTAAATCTTATAATATACAATTCGATTACATAATATTTAACAAGTTTATAAGTGATACTTAATTGGGAGAGAAGGTAGATATATTGTAAGTCTTAATAACAGATAAAAACGGTTTTTTAAAGAATTATTTATGTTACCGAGCTGTGAGAAAAATAAATAAAAATGAAGCTCAATATACGTTTAATAGTTTTGTTGCAACACAATACTTTGTTTTGCAAATCGATCACGCGAACGAAATAATATTTTGTACTTTTATATTACGTCTAGTCTGCAATGTAGTTAAAGGAATACGATAATACAACACCGCCAATGACGTTATAGTAACTTGGAAAAAATTAATTTCTGTTCACTCAATGCTTTGAGTACGATTTCCATGTGCAATTTATTTTTATTCGTTCGGTTAATGTGCTGTCGTTTGATCCTAAGTGTCACAAGTTCCTTAAGTATACCGGTAAAATTTTTTACTCGGCAGTTATTATATAAAAAGCACTTGAAATAACTAGAATGGGAATTACTTTTAAATTAGATGTACCTATTTCTGATGTTTTCACTGAAAAGCCGGATTTTAATTCATCTGGGTCGCCACAAAAACAGTGTGTACTCAGAAAACTCAATTGTTTTTATGCTCTTAGTTTCCCGGTACTTTTGAATCCGTTTTTTTTCCTTAGTTGAAAAGTTTAAAAATTTCTGATTCGGGCAATTTAATCATAACTGAAAAAATTGGCCTGTCGCTGGGTTTTGAGATGAAAAATAACCGAAGTCATTGGAGTCATTAAAAACGTACGGAGTTAAGTTTGACTGAAAGTTCGTCACGACTCATATAATATAATAACGTTCCACCCTAAGTACCTATAATAAATATGGGGTGATCCATTTAACTGCGGCTACTCGAATTCCTTACTTAAATTTATGTGACTTTTAAAAATATGTTTTTTTCATAGTTAAAAGGTTAGAATAATAGTATAGTTTTTTTCAAAAAAACATAATTATTGACAGAGATTTGATCATTGTAGTTATACTTAAGATACTTAAAAAAAAATAATCAGAAAATAATTTGTTGCAGATTTTTGATAGTAGTATGAAATCTAGGCTCAACACTACCACATTGCCGCTTCCATCAGGGCCATCCTTCCACTACCTCCACACTTCCTAACACAGATATGTTATGACACCAACATGCTTTTATCCCTTCTACCAGTTATGACCTCCCATCCGGATGCCATAAACACACACACCACCACCTACCCACGACAACTACCCTCAAACCACGCGTCAGGAACTATCACTCACGTGTTATCATTATCTGTTATTACTCAGTAGTTATTAATCATTAATTCATATTCTGTTATTACCTACTCAGATATCGACTGCTTTAATCAGGCATTATGTTAAGTACAACCTAGAGTTAACACTGTCTAAAGAAATATGAAAAAGCGCATATTCGCTATCAGTGCAAATAATTTCCAAAGTCTTGTGCGAGTAATTATGATCTAATTCGTCATGAAATAAAAAAACACAGTGATATCCGTTATCAGTGCAGCAAATGTTCAAAATCTTATTCAAACAACTATAATTTAACTCGTCATTAAAAAAAAAAACATGTCATGATATTTTATTTTGTATTTTTTCTGGATATTTATTTTAAGGGGGCTCCAGGGTATCATGTTTTGAGGAGTAATATTTAGACAATTCACATGACAAGAACATTTGGGCTATGATGTC
This sequence comes from Macrosiphum rosae, assembly GCA_016617965.1. Classification (NCBI taxonomy): domain Eukaryota; kingdom Metazoa; phylum Arthropoda; class Insecta; order Hemiptera; family Aphididae; genus Macrosiphum; species Macrosiphum rosae. The sequence goes on along the minus strand of WHPZ01542200.1, from coordinate 15,065 downwards.
TATGTATGAGTAGTAAATTAACATTAGTGCGTGTTTCCGAGAATCGGGTAACCACCGCCGGATACAACTCATGAACATACACGCACATGTCAATACTTTGCGAAAAATGAAATATATTATTCTTGTTTGCATAACTATAAAATCTACTAAAAGCGCTAGTAAACTAAATATACTTCCTGAAGATCGATTGAAATTTCAAAAAAATTTTGAATTTATAAACTTCTAGACTATGCTCTTTAGGAATAACTTTTTTGATTTAAAACCATATGTGCTCAAAATAAAATATACAAAATAATGTAATGCAATCATTTTATGGGATTTTTGAAAAAAAGTCCTTCAAAATTGAAAATTGAAAATCGACTTTCTGAAAAGCCCAGATATTTTGTCAAACACTTTGACTCATATACAATACACATGTATAAAAATTTAAATCGGATATTCCAACGAATGTGTCATTTACCATCGCTTATTGGTCTAAAACGTATGAAAAATACGTGTGCGGTGATCCTCTTAATAGATATAAAATATCATAAGATATTAGTGAAAGTGGTGGTATAGGTAGGTGTTTAAAAGTCATATGATAATATGTAAGTATAGTATTCGTGTGAATATTATGGTACCTAATTACTAACTAATAATTTGACTAATTTTAATTATTATTTTATTACATAATATAGTTTATAGATAACACAATAGATACTATTTGATAAAAATATTAATAATTTTACTTATATTTTATATGTATGGAATACCTAATATACTATACAAATGTATACACAATTATATTATTTATAAACAGCATTGCCCGACGGGGTGGCGAAGGGGTTCTAAAGCCCCTTAGCCCCTTATATTTCGTAGTTTCGTAATACACCCAGTTAATTATTCAAACAAAAATATATCCTATTTTTGTACGCAATACAATCGCATGCACGACACGACGCAGCAAAGCACTAAAATAACATAATATATTACGCGTGCTACGAGTTTAAACTATATGCAACTATATGTGACTTTGTGCAAAAAAATATCAAAATGATAAATGCATGCGTTTTGCAATATTTTGTTTAACCGTGAACAGCGAGGAGTTCCGAAAAAAAAATGGGAAGCCGTGGAAGGTACTTATTTTTCTATGCGCGTACAGTGTGTAGACTAATTTAAATTAATGTGTGGAAGAAGCAATATAAATAACACTGTTGGATACGAAATCGTTCGGATGAATAAAATTATTATGATGCAATCAAATCACGATTATTGATAACAGTTGATGTAAATATAATATTTTATATATTATTGTCGTGGTATGGCCTCTTTGTTTTAATATTCATGAGCCGTCGTAGTGCGCGCATAATATATTCGAAAATAATAATAACGTGACTTTTACGAAGTGTAAAAAATATAGAGATGGAGAAAAAATGAAGAATTTTGATGTTATGTTTTATTACATTTCATAAAATAACGACGCAAAAAAATTACGTTTTTCACGGTCCTCGCGTAAAAAAGTATAAGTCCTATGAGGAAAGGGTGCACACAATAGTGCATTTTTTAATCTGAAAAAATCTCAACAGTCAAACAATTTTTTTTTTCAGGATCATTTTAGGAAAATTCTTTCTATCCTTTTCAAATTTCTTTTCATAATATACAATATATACCTATACCTAATACACAATATAGTAATATTTTAACCTTTAGCGAAGCACGTGGTATACAGGTATCAGACCCCATAGCTGTGTACACAAGGTGATTTCTTTTTCTGTTTAAATAATAATAATATTTTCAACACAATTTTAGTATTTAATTGCCAAGTATTTATTATTATACATTAGAAATGATAAAACAATTTGTTGTCTACTCAATATTGAAGGAGGTAGGTCAATATATTAATAATTTATTGTTACAGTATACAAATTAATTGATTTTTAATTAATTTGTGTTACACAATTTACAAACTATATTTTGGCATTTTTGTGATTGCACGATAATTATACTAAAAGATAATATTGCTCAATGGAGTACGAAAAATTCACAAAACAATTTATACTTTATTAAAAATATACTGTGACAAATAATCACCTCATGCGCGTCTTCAAAGGTTGTTAGGTACATGGATCTACAAAATAATAATAAAATGTATTTTGTTCATATGATTATGTAGTCCAGTTCGACGAATGATTCTTGTTTTTGATTATGTGGTAGAGACATCAGTGTTTTTAATTTTTTCTTAACTATACTATAAATAATAATAACTATCATAATTATATACCAAATCGAATATTTAGTCGACGAGAACGCACTAATGAAATATATTATGAAACGTTTAAAGTGTTTCAAACTTCTTACCACATAATCGTTAAAATATATTTTATATTAAAAAATAAAATTTTAATGAAGCTTTGAAGAAAATGTGACAATATGTTATGGGGAGTGGCAACCTCACTCACTTACATATTTTATTCCATTCAAATTTGTTTTCAACTATTACAAACTATTGGATAAGTAAAATATGTCTCAAATTTAACTTTTTCGTCAGTTTGTGTGCACAATTGTTTCTCGCTTTTTACGCAGTCAAAAATGTAAAAGTGCGCAATCGTGCGGCACTGAAGGCGAAGAACGATTACCAAATTCGGAAGATTTTGTGTTCCGTGTCACATAAAAATGTAGGTTGACGGCGACAAAAACGACCTGTACAAATGTATAATACAGATGCGCATGCATTAACGGTTGTAATGGCGTTCGCGGTCAGATAAAGAGAAATTGACAAAGTACCTACCTCCAATACGGACTCACAGAATATCATGTGCACATTATAACCTACGGCGTGTACCTAATACCTATTGTTGTGCAGTGCTCGTGTAGTATACATTTCCATTAATATATTATTATTATTATTATTATTATTACCATCGTTGTTATTATCATAATATGTACCTCGCGAGACACACAATTGTTATTCAAACACATTTGCCCAGACCACGACGTCGGTGCACATGGAGTTTGAAACGAAAATTAAAAAAAAAAAAAAAACGAAAGGCATTAGCAGTCCGGTCATCTCTTCTTCTTCTATACAGGGTGATTCAACAAACAAGTACACTGTACAGTGTACACCCAACACTTTTCCCTTAACAATGCATTTATTTTAGTACTGAATTTCAGAATTTCAGAATTAAGGACCATATTATTTTAAGTACCTACTCTATTTATGGGCATCATCTAGATTATAGACAGTGCCCTGCGGTGGTACCAACATATTTTTTTCAAATGAGAACCAACCCTTCCTTTTTTCAGTAAGCTGTTCAGTAGATAATTTTTTTGAAAATGTCGATATACCCTACGAATAGTTTTTGGATTGGGTATATTAAAATGTATATATTACTTACTAAGAAAAGTAGTTAATCCTTAAAAATGGTTTTTACGAATTTATAAAATATACTATGTAATATTTAGTCTGGCCAGTACATATTAAACTTCGACAGTTTTTATAAATTTTAAAATTATAATAGATTAAAATTAATGTTATTTAACTATGAAACATATTTTAAAAAATCAACATAAACCCATAAATTCTAAACTTATTATCAGTAGGTATATAATGTTAAAAACTCAAAAACTACTCATTTGAATTTCGATTTAGATACCTAAATCAAAATTATTGAAAAAGTAATTTCCTTAACAATTTACAGAAAAAAATAACGATTGTCAAACAAATTAGTTGTTACTAATTATAACATAATGTCACCTCATGACATTCCTTAGACGATATAAACAACTTACGTAGGTATTTAAAAATAAGGACATTATGCGAGTATGCCGAAAAACTCAACAAATCAGAAATGGAATAAATTTGTCATATTTTGAGAAAGAAATGGGGTGGGTATGAGTTACGTGCTTTGTGATCACCCTGTATTTGGCTGGATATTATATACATGCGACGGGTGAAAGCAGTGTAATATACCTATCGCGTCACGGCGTGGCGTGTGACACGTGAGACATAATATATAACATAATAATAATAAATAATATTTCGTCATCGATTGTGCTCGGATGACTGCTGTTACGATAATAATTTTACGCGGCCGCACATCACTTTGGTCCCAAACTTTTTGGTGACTTTTGGCGTTTAACCATTAATGCGTTATAATATCGCTGCAGCACGCGTACACACGATATCGTATAATAATAATAATAATAATAATATGTTTCGTCGCCGGTGACGTTTTATAGCGGTCGAGTGAGCGTGTTCCGGAAAAAAATAAATATAAAACTAACAGCGTCGTGTCGTAATGATAATACCATAGGGTGGCGAGCAATTGAATTTTGGTCACGTCTCTACGACGCCATCGTAGAGAGCAGTCCGCGTACGCCCGTCGCGTGACGAAACGGTCGAATTTTGGTACTTAGATTGTTTTCCATTTTTGTTTTTTTCCGTTCGATGTCCACCGCTGTGGTCGGTTATGATAATGTCGAAAGTAAATTATTACGATAAACCGGTGCGGAAAACGTTCTACTTAAACAGGAATCCCTTTTCTTGTCCCATTTTTTTTTTTTTACAGCCTTTCGTCGTTCTACAGAAAATAAATATCGAGCATAAACGTGCTCGTGTGTATACCACCCTCATTGTTATATATTATTATTATGATATCGTTTACCCTCTCGATTTCAAGAAAACAACTTTTGCGTTTATAAAATATATTTCACTCGAAGTTAATAATCGAAATGTTTTAACATTTAGCGTGTAATGTCAAATCACATGATTGATGATGGCTTATGCGATTCGACAAGTCTCATCGGATAATATCATACAAATAACGAAATCGAGAAAGGACAATGAACATGAAATTTAATCCTTTCCTCGGGACATACATTTATTTACCCAAATATGTGCTACTCTCTCGAGATCTATGTACATTTATCTATTTAGTGACTAAGAAGTCGCTATTTTCTTAATGTCTAATGAACGCACAATTTATGGCCGAACGGAAATACGCAATAGCCCGCCGCATGTTTTAGACATAATAATATATAATTATAATATATAATTATAATATATAAATATAAAATATAATATATAATTACTTTAAAGATGACGCTTTTTGAGTTGGGTCAGAAGTAGTGAGACCTAGTCCTCTTTCGCCCCCCCCTACCATAAATTCCAGAAATTGACTCAGGTATAAACCTAACATAACCTACCCTAACCTTAGGCATGTGCCGCCAAACTCATATTTGTTGTATCCTAATCCGTACAATAGACTCGCCACGATTAAGCCTCGATTTTCCATGCTCGACTCTCTGCGATTTTCTGATTTCCCACCTTGGCGAAAAACCTTCTTCATAACGAATCGTCGTACCCGCTTGTTCGCATATATGTATAGTACATCATACAACGCGCCGCTCATATACTATAAATAGTGAAATCCATCAAATATAATTTGCCAAACCAATTTGGTTCTAACTCGGTTAAAGATGTTTTTTCGATTAGAGGGTCACGCGAAGTTATTCGCTGTAACGTCGTTGTCGTAGTACGTATAATATATATTATGAGCTTACCGATGACGGTGCCGTAGCTGAAGAATAATTGATGGAACTGCGTGGCGAAACTGGTGAAGAGACATCCCAGCGCGGTGATCAGGCCGCCCATGACGGCCGTCAGTCTTGTGGATTTCCGCCGGCAAAACGCTATCGTCACAGGCGACAGCAACAGCGCCACTCCCGTGGACATTGCTCCCAACCATCCTGCACAAACACAAAATCGTTAACTTAAGTGTATTGTACAAACACCTCGTTGTTATTATTACTATTAGCGTCGTCGTCGTCGGGACATTTACATATTTTTAAATATATTATTACTATTAATAATGTTATCGGTGTACGCGCGTAGGCGGCTATAGATACGGCATATGATTATACGGGGTGGTCCGTTCGAAGTCTGCTGCTCCATCATACACTCGTTTTACAATCATTACATTTTTGTATTTTCGTGCGAAACGTTCGCATAGAGTATAGGGTATTCATAGTAAAGTATTCGGAACACCAAGTTTTTGTAGAAACAATGTTTTCGCTCTAATTTTCATCCAATACCTAGTATAGTTTTCGTTTTCAAATATACGAATATTATTATATCATTATATTTTTAACTTTGTAACCAGAATACGAATATTTTTTCTGAAAATGTCGATGTGTGAAACATACTAAAATCGATTTAATAGTTGTGCGTTGTATTTAAACATTTAGAATGTGGGTAGAAAAACAACAAAATATTATACAGGTATATTCAAGTATTAATTACCTAATGTGAAAAAAAAACAGTCACAGAAATGTATCACCCTATAGCCTGTATCAAAGGAAAGTACCATGTAGGTAGACAAACTAGGTGCATAATAACATGTCGATAATCCCATCGGAAGGATTTGTCCGGGGGGACAGTTGCAAGCGTGCAATCCGTGGCTGCTGTTGGCTTATGATATATTATATTATCATAATTATACTCGTATAAATTATCCTTGGAGATTAACCCGCTTGGTTTTATCGATAATACCGGAAATCGGTAAACTCGTAGGTGACCTTATATACCGTATACCTTTGTAACGTGTTCGGGGTGACCTGATTACAATATAGGTACCTATAACAGTTTACTCGGGAAGGATTTTAATTCCTTATGGATAAGTTTTCATTGGCCGAAGGGGAAAGGGGGGTTGAGCAGTATTTCAACAGGTTTTTATCAATAAAATAAATAATATAATAATAATAATATTCATGTCTCAGTTCGAAAGTGTTGATGGTGAATGTCAAAATGTCGAAAGTTTGACAGTACGTTTCACGACTACCATGTGTCATTTCAGTAGTATATAATAATTCGGACGGAACCAAAAATTATTGAGTGTGTATACATTTTTTGTCTTTTAGTTATATATAGTGTGCAATTTATAAACATATGTGGTGTAACAAATGCAATAAGTACACTTTGAACTAGGTTTTTATTGGTATACCACAATAATGAAGATTATACGATCGATGAAGATCGACGTAACTGATAATAATAACACACAATAGGTGAATGTGTGTATAAGAGAGTGAGAGGGAGACAGAGAGACAACTTGCAGTCGTGGAAAATATTTCAATAACCCGTATAGGTACCGCCGTTTTGCCGACCATGCATTTTATACCGGTATTCCATTTTAATGGGTATGATAATATATGATGTTTAAACGGATTTATTTAAATTAATACTTTACGACTCTTAAGAACAAAATATTAACAATTGAAACTAAATTAACAGATCTTATGATAAGTTATACATTAGATAACAATAGGTATACACAGTTACAATATTAATTTAACAGATTATGTAAATTACTTTTAAATTATAACATGAGATATAATAGTTGGCCAAACGCGAAACGTTATACATTATTATTGGCTATCGAAATCAACTTTACTATAGGAGCATTTTTTGTAATGTAATATTATGTATTTGTCATCGTAAGCACTAATAACAGTAGCATGGCAATTAATATGACGGTAAGAAATACCAAAACTTGTAGTGCATTTTAGGTAATAATACCTACTATACTAGTGTAAAGTTGCTAATTATTCTCTACGAGTGGAATTATCGAACGGTAAATTCACGACGTACATAGTTAGGTACTAGATATGTACATTTTATTACAGGGAATAATGACGGCAAGTAAAATTATTGATTTCGAAATTCATACGAGCAAAAAACGTGACAAAATTAGGCTATAACTCAAAGATCAGAACTGCGTTGTAACTTTAAGAAATTGTTATATTTTTGGAAAAAAACACACTGACATTCATAGTCAGGTTGAAATCTAGTTTTCATCTAAGCTCGATGTCCTCTCTTTTCTTTCCCTTTATTTTTCAATTCCCAAAATTACATCTCTATATAAGTACCTAGTACCGTGTACACGTACACACGCTATAAATACGTCTATACCACCTGTGTTCGGGACTTTAAGAGCACTTAAACTAATCGACAAAAACTCCAAAATTGTTGTAGAACACAAACTACAAAGTGTATTGAACAAAAACTATTGTACCTACTTATACATCAGTATATTAAATTGATCATTCGAAATAAGTATATACCTACTTATAATAGGTATGTTTTTTTCGTACCGTGGCTATTGAGTAAAAAATAATAAAATTTCGTTTTCAGAAATTAACTCGGTATAATTATTTATCGGTACTTTTGTATTCAAATTGTAACTTGATATTATAATACCATTTGAACACGATATACGACATCGTAATTTATTATTCTCTGTTTTATTCAGAGGAAAACATTAACATCCGAGACGTAAACCTAAGCACAGCAGTTTACTACCGTTACATAATGTTATATTATAAAATTATGCTCAATAAATATTATATTATTATGTAGGTATCTTTGTAAATATTTTATAATGGTGTTTTTTTATTTATTAATGAAGCCGGTCGATACTAATTATAGATATTGTAAAAATAAATTAACTTTTAATCACGACCAGCTTACTATAATAATATATAATAAAATTGGATTACAATTTAATGTACTATGTAATGGCCGTTTAATGCACGAACATTAAACCTCAAATTATACATTTTAATTTTCTCTAATATACTTATAATAAACGTAGGTTTTATCGCGGGAATTCGAACAAATCGACTTCAAGACGCACAATAGTGGGCGTAATAATATATTATGGTTTCACACGTCATATTATTATACCTACGTTACTAACATACAAAATATTTGATACTTAAATAACCGTCCTAAAATAATAATATCATGTCAAGTCTGATATCCGAACGATGTACTTATTTGACTTTCGAGTGCTATTATCGTTTCTTTTTTGGCATCGTTTTCGATATTGACGTCTGTAAATTGTTTTAACAAACCGAGAATTATAGTGATGTCATCAAGTCTGCGATATTAGTAGAAGAATTTTCTAAAGACATTAATTATTGTGAAATGGAATGGGTTCTGTTTGAAACTCGAAAACGGCTTGGCGAGAAGAAGAAAAAAATACTGTGTTTTGGTTTTGTCGATTTCTATTACTAGACGTCCATACTATTATTGTTATATATTATATTTTCTGACCCAAGTCCGAAAACAAACTGTTCTGGAACACAAACAATTATGACCGGGATAATTTATAATATGACGGTCATCGTTTAATATTTTAATGTTAACGTTTAGCCGAAACCTCTCGTTGACCCAACATTTATCGTGCGCGAGATTTCATCCGAAATTCTCAATGTTAATCTCCATTAGGAATGACCCATTTATATATTATACTGATAAACTGCTAAAGGTCTGACCGTTTTTCGTCAAGTAAATATACGTATTCTGAAATAGTGTTAGTTTCAAGCATTTTGCATATTTTATTATTCGTATAATTTTTCATTCTGTAGTTGAATATATTGCAACAAAAACCTTTTAACAGAGTATTTTAAGTACAGAGATATTATTATACTATAACTATTATACGTAGAGATGGGACGAGTACAGGTTTACAATGAGAATAATATTTTGTATTCAAGATTTACTAGCAAAAAAAAAAAAAAAACCACTTGGATTTAGATTTCCAAAACCATTGTAAACATTTAGGTAATAAATTAAATTGTAACGAAAGATAATATTATGATTTGCACATTTACTAGAATATTCTTGTATTATAATAATCCGTATACAATTATGTTAGTGATAAGTATAATATTGGACTATGATTTCGAATTTTTAAGACTATTTTTCTTAGGATTTTAATCAACTTACCTACCGAACGTAATAACAATAATAAAAAAATTACTTAGATAACATGATTCCTGTACATATTGAATAAAATATTATAACGTAAGGTTATACGAAAAGACGATATGGTTGCATTTAAAAATATTTCCTACTCGCGCCAAGCGTAACGCGCAGAATGCGAATTAAGAAAAAACAAACCGATGAGCAAATAAAAATATTTTATCGATGTGCGAATTGTACCACAACAACTATATGTAGACATACACATATTATAATATTATGCGCAGCTCATCGTGCCCACAACGTTTTAACCGACATATAAACCTGTAGTCGGTAGTTAGTTTCCTTTTTTTAATGGACATACATTATCCCGTTCGTTCCGGGCAAAGAGTAAACGACAACGTTTAAGTAAATAAACCATAAATCCCGAGACGTTATCGAGCCAACCGGGAAAGGCCCGCTGCAGAAGAAAAATCGCGCACCGTTAACAATAAAATGGGTATTTTACGGGATGAACAATAAACACAATGTCAATGCACTTTCGTGTGCATCGAAAGCAATAAAGAAGACGCATCGTTTCCTAAATTACCGAAAAAACACATTCATATACACGACGAAAAATCGTATATACAGCGAGAGGTTTTTCTGGGTTCATTCCGCGTGTACACGGTTTTATCGTTTTCTCCTTTCGACGTTACATAAAACAGATGACAAACTACGTTTTCCGCAAAAACCGTGTTCGTAGCTACAACCGCGCGAGCTTATATTTATCTATACGCTATTATCATAACGAAAATAATATTAAAGTTGTATATGTGTAGGTAATAATATGGACCACCATAATATACATACGCAATACTATTATTATCATCATGGCATCTACTAAAATCCAACCTTGTTATATTATTCTACTCATTCGAAAAATGTTGTACTTAGCTTGTATGCGCGTAATCACAAGGTAAGCCACCAAATAATAATACGCTTACAATGATTATTAAAAAAAAAGAGAAAATGAAAAGTTCGTTTAAATTTTAAACGTTTGAAAAAACATTTAGAAAAATATAAATAATATTATATATGTAGGCGAACTTTTAAGAATTAATACGTACCTACCTACAAGTATCAAATGTTGGTACAATAAAATATGTATTAAATAAAAACCAATGTATTATAATGAATTACGAATTATAAATACCTACTCATATTTCAATGTAAATGACTAATGAGTTAAAAGTTGTATATCATAAAACGCTGTTATCTATCAATTTGTGGTTTTTCGTCTTTGCCTTGGTATCATATGTGAAAAATGTAGAGCTCTTAGGGATATCTTAATATCTCTTTGGGATGGATTACCGAAACATATTTATATTATTACAAAATAATTTGAACAACGTAGCAATATTAACACAATTGTTTTTTTTAATTTAATTTCTTAGGTGAAATCTTATATAGGTATTATTATACTGTGACTTTGATAGTTCAGATAGTTACAAACAATAATCGTATAATATAATATTGTACAATCATTCGAGTTCTATGATCGAATGTTAGAATTATAAAAGGAATGTGATTAGGATAGCTAAACAAATTAAAGCTGTGAATTAAATTTGTGATCGCAATTTGATCACATGCAGCATAGGTGACGAACGATGACCGAAGGTCGTCATAACCATCATAACCATAAAAAAACATAATATATTATTTCAACGTTCGATTGAGAGGACGAAATCGTATATGGTTCGAATTTTTACCCAATAAACAATCGAATTAAAAAGTTATAGCAACGCTCTGTTTGGGAGCATATATCTATGTTTTGAAAAACAACAATAGAATACTACGCCCATTATGCGTACACTTTATTATTTGTATTTGTATAGACAATACCTGACGCTAATAATAATAGTTTTAATTATTTACGATGGACCGAATAATAATTATTACACCACATTAGTTTTGAACTGGTGTTTAATAAATTAGTTGTTATAAGTACCTATTTTGTGTGGGTACTCAAATAGTTTCTATATTAATATATTTTTTTTCGTATTACAAACGTTTAGTCGACTGTTATTAGTTTTATTTTATAAACTTTCGTTAAAGCGTATTATTTAATAATAATAAACTTTTACTGCATTATTCACGTATTTTGCATAGTTTAATCAAGTTTATAATTATTAAATTCTCAGCTAATAGTAATTTTCATTAATATAATATTATAATATGACTTCAATACAGTTTATTTCAATATTAGAACAGTCGTTCAAATATAAAAATTGCCCTAAATCCAAGAAAAGCAACGATTATAATATAACTATGATTATAAAAATGTGCCTAAGTAAAACGTCAAAAATTTTGAATCTATTTACATTTAAATTGAAATACCACACTGTACGAAATATCCAAGCGTTTTAATATAAATACAATTTATCGAAATTATATACGTGAGACTAAACTTGAATATAAATAAGTATACACCGTTTAAGTGTTTTATTTTTTCAATTTAAGAACGAATGAGTAAATAAACATTATTTACATAAATCAATACGAATACTGTATAATTATGTAGTACCTACAACATCAGGATCACACGGGATTGGTAATATTATGATTGGAAAGCAATTTTATTCGGCAATACAACGCTCAAGAGTTAAATTCAATTTCACGTGATATTAAACAAACACCAGATTAATCTCGTTACACAGGACCTCCGCTGCTTCAGTGTTTTCGATTATAAAATATATTTTCTTCGGAATAAAATGTTTTTTTTTTTTTTTAAGAGAATTAAACCGTGAATAATTTGACTTAATTAAATCGAGTTCTTATTGAACAAATATATTATTATGCTGTGTTCGGGTTTACTTTTAACGATTCAGCAGTATACCGACACTGAAAATAATGAAATATACACGTTTAAAATTTTATATCGGACCAGAAATTTAAAAACATGGTTTTTAGGACAGATCATTATCTTAATGGCTGTTAAACTGCGTTAAAGTTAATTAAAAGCAGTTAAACTTTTATTTTTTTTGACGGACATCGTGTCAGTTAGTATGACGAAGTATTGTATTATAACAGAGACAAATGTCTGCGGTATAAAAGAAAATTGTAAATATACTCGTGACGCTTATACGGAGCGATCATAATATCATTCGTGCTACGAAAATAGATGAAAAACCATACGATTCTTATCAAACCGTTATCCCTGGTCTTTACAACATAATACATCTCTGATCACTTCGTATACAGAGTGATTCACCAAACATGCTGATCCCCAATTTACCTTATAGTCAAAATATATTTATTCAAATTGAGACTTTTGAAATTTTCATGTTTTATAAAACACTACACTATTTCAAATTTCCTCGATTTTTTTATGTCATTATAATACGCTGTGGTGGTACAAACTAATTTCTTTCAAATGAAAACTATAATTTTTTACTGTAAATTGTTAAGCAGACGAAATTTTTAAAAATGCTAATTATGCATCTAAATTCAAACGAACAGTGTTTGGGTTATTAAACGGCTATGAAGGACAATAATCGTTAATAGCAATATGTTGGGAAAATATGAAAGCTATCTCGCTATGGCGATTTTAAAATTATTTTACTTAGTTTTAATTTATTATTGACATTTTATAATGTTTTAATACAGTCTGAGTATAATAATAGTATACTAGAATAAAGATTACATCTATTTTTATGTCTTAAGTATAGTCCATTGTTAAGGATACTATTATCCTTAATACAGGCATTTTAATAAATTAGAAACTATACTCGTTTGAATTTATATGCAGAAACATTAAAATGTAAAAAATAAATCATCCGCTGAACAATCTACACTAAAGAAGAGCGGTTTCTCACTCAGTTTATGTCACCCTCGGGACATTATTCTTAAATGGTATACAAAATCTAAGTATTTAAAAATGTGGTCCTCGGTATACTTCCTAAATTACTAAATATATAATTATTTGAACGGATGCATTATGAAAGGAAAATATTTGGACGAGTAAGATTTTGCTTCGTAAATCACCCTGTAGGTATATTCTATTAATATGGTCCGCCGCACCATATACTATTCAACTATTATGGTATTATATTTTGCAGGTTATTATTTTTAAGGTCGGTCGTTTTTAGTCGCAGTTTTATAATACGTCCGTACAGTTGGATACTCTCAGTGAGTTATCGAGTTCATCGATACGTAGGTGTTTTTTTTATTATTATCATCATCATCATAATCATTGCCGTTATTGTTGGATCGGGTTTATCATTGTTGCGCGTGGTGGTACCTCATAGTATCTCTACAGCCTCGTTTTAATAACGCGTTTAACACGAATTTGACTAGAAATTTATGAGCTTGTCGTAATAAAATACCGTGTAATAACCCAAGCCATAAAACCGAAGATTGCCGAATGACGAGATCTCGAGGCACTGTACTTTTTTTCCCAAGTTAAATGCTCCCGCAGTGTTTTCTGCTTCTAAAGCCGCCGTTTAGACAAAAAAAAAAGTTATTGGTTTTTCGTAGTTTTTCGTGGTTGTCATCTTTTCTAAGTTACGCTCACACATTTATTGCTTGCAATGTCATCCGATCGTCTATGGAAGACTGAAAAAGTTTGTGTGGAAAACAATTCTCGAGTTCTGAGAACTGTCTATACATATTATTTATATTATTATATTATATCCATTACGGTTATCAATTTTAATTTTCTTCGACTGTTCCTTTACGACGTTGTCTGCAGTTTACTCACATACATCTTGTTTTGTAACTTTATAACGGCATCGTGGTATATACAGTGCAATCGATTTTCCGTACCGATTTAACAATGATTTTCATAGTCACCATTGTTTATTATATTGAAAACGTGGTGCGGAGTCAATTTAAAAAAAAACAAAAACATGTTTATGCATAAAAATAATATACTATACTTAGGTATAACTAAAAAAAAAAATAACATAAATTGGCCCAACAGTACAACACGCATTTTAACCGAATATCATCATCGTTTCCTAACATTAAAATGTTAATTTTTTTATAAAACAAATCAATATATTATAATGTGTGACAGAATAAAAAATATAAATTTAAAGTGTCTTGATGGCTGTGTAGCAGCCGAGAAGTTGCAGTTATTGAGATCGATAAAAAAATATAAAACAAACAAACATCAATTCTCGGCGAGTATAATATTATTATATTATAACTATGTTGTGTGTCATATAGTGACGTATCTACATAATATATATTAATATGACAGAGGGGAAATACGAAGGATTAACACTCAGACGAGTATGAATATTATGGCATTAAGTACATAATATTAATATGACCT
>WHPZ01542197.1:0-20004 GCA_016617965.1 Macrosiphum rosae | reverse complement strand
GCTTTTTTATGTTTATAAATTAAATTATTTATAATATGTAAAACCATTATTAAGAACTATTATACGCAGTATTATCTTATGACTTAAGGTCAAAAAGTTAGATAACTCAAAAACTATACGTAGAGATACTAATTTGAATTTGGTTTTACGTGCTTCGACATTTTCAAAAAAAATGTTGTACAAAACAGTTTACAGTAAAAAATTTTTTGTTTATATTTGAAAAAGAAGTTTGTATTGCAAAAACATATACTCTTAAAATGGTGTGAAAATCTAAGATCATCTAACTTTTTGAAAAGTGGTCCTTGTATAACTACTATACTTGAAAATCATAATTTGAATAGATGCATATTATCAGAACGAAAAAATAGTGATGAATCACTCAATATGACTATATCGTATCTTAAAACAGTATAGTTTTATAGCATAGTTATTAAATAAAAAATTTGTGTTGTATGAAATGATGAAATTATCTTATAGCTACTATTTGAAGTTTAAATACCTGCAACTTGCAAGACTATCAATTATTGCTAATAGGTATGTGTATATTATAGGTACAAGGATATTATGACCTATATTGCTACAGGCATATATATCGTATGATGTGCCTATATTCTTGTTTGGGGATGGCGTTTTCTTTCCTGATATAGCTTTTAATTCTGTATACATTTTAAAGTGAGTCGTGAGCATTTTAAAATTTAATATTTTTCATAGATATAAATTGTAACTCACTTTAAAATTTAAATTAAATTAAAACATCGAGACAAATCTGAGCGGCTCTGGATAAAATATTAAAATTCTTTAATTCATCCTAATACCTACCTATTAAAGTTGACATCATACGTTACACTGTTGTGTTGACGAGGAGCCTACCTTGTGGACGTCTAACGATTACGTGTGCTCAAGAGATAGTGCTGCACAAGTAGCAGTGGTTCAAACCACGCCTCTAGTCACGCGTGTGATGGACCGCTCATGGTAGTTGTAACTTGTATGACGGAAGCGCCAATGATTTCGTGATATGTGCGTCACATCAATTCACTCAGTCAATAGCTATGTATCACGATGCACAGAAGATATTATCTTCTCTACATCGTGATAAGTATTTATTTAAAGCGATATATTTTGTATACAAGCGTGAATTAATAGTTATTTATGGCTTCTTTTGGCTTGAATTTATTATTTATTTATATGTATAAATTAGAGATAATTTTTAAGACAATTTTTCGTCGTTATTTGAATTATTGATGAATCATGCTTTATTTCGTATTTAGTAAGTTTTGCATATTAAACAGTACCTAAATAGGAAATTTGTAAATTAATGAACTTATAGCGAATGATACGCACTTAACTCGATAGGTACGCATATAAAATGTGCGTGTGGTCTCATAAATTAATATTTATAGTTTATGCCATTTTTAAATATATAGGTATCTACAGTTAAAAAATTAAAAAATGAATAAAAAACAACATAATTTAAGTATACAAGGGGATGAGCTTGGTTGCTAATAATTACTAACTGTGTATATATATTTATATATGTATTATACTAATATACTATTATACTATACTAGCTGGTCGGTGTTCCGCTAGGCGTTGCCCACATACTGATAGAAAATAGTTATCATTTTGCTGTAGATTGAGTATTGAAACTATAAAATTTAAGAAAAATTAATTCAAATTAAATAAAAAAAATTAAACATTTATACCCCTCACTTCCTTTTACTGGTTGGATCGAAGATTTCAATGGCTTAAAATCTGCCCCTGATTCACAAAAAATAATTTTGAAAAAATCGGTCCAGAAGTTTTTGAGTCTATTAATCTCGACTATAACCACATCAATTTTTATATATAAAAGTATAGATCAATTTAATGTTTTTTGTTAATTTTTTTTTATGGAATTTATAGTAGGTATTTTATACATATTTTTTTATAAGATTAATATTATTAAGTAGGTACCTATACCGAGTGCTATTTACTCTAAGCAGCAAATAAACCGTAATAGAGACGTGAGACGTCGTATAGTGTATACGTATTACATATTAATGTACATATTGTAATCACATGATTGTCAGCGCCAGGTGGTTTAAGCTTCTATATCATCACGCGATAAGTCTTATTATCGAAAATAATCACACGTGTTATAGATACCGAAACCTTTCTAAGCACATAAATTAGTAATTCGATAAAATCAATATCATTCTTTATTCATTATAATATGTATATAACTAACGCGTAAAGTATAAAGAAAGGGCGTTGACTGCGATTACATAAGCATAATACTATATATACCTCTATACGATGATCGGAGGTGAATCGCGATCGTATGTCTATACTCTATGTATATTGTATACATAATACATATAGGTACAGGTAGTATACACCTCTCTAGTCTATTTACACACATTTCACATCCTTTACTCTTTTCAACGTATCTATATTCCTTCTTCTATATGTACAAAATGCAGCTTAGTCGATCTAGACTAATGCAAGTTAAAATATTATAAAATGTTATAATATATTATAGCCAATAACATTTCGTCGGTTCAAATGTTAATAACAACTAATTAAACTAATTAATTTCAACTAATTTTGATTTCGAAAAACTATCAATTTGAGAAAAATTATATCTGTCATTTTATCACGTATTTGAATCCTGTACGGATACTAGAGGGAAGAAAAACGCATTATTTGATATTATTATAAAGTTTTGCCAAGATAGATCTATCAAGACATTTCTTGATATTTTGATAATATTATAATATCCACATTGAGCATTACAAAACAAACGTCATATACGTCATATAATAAAAACTAATTGATGCTAAAACCATCGAATCATTAAAACAAAATATTTAATCATATTTAACTATATTCATCAGTACATTTTAGGGAAGTATAACAAAATCGATAGATTAACTTGAAATCAATAAATGAAAACCGTTCGAAAAATCGATGTCGAGTCAAGCCAGTATTTAAAGTAAAATTAGCTAAAGGTAAAACGATTTCGCACAGGTCTCGTTAGCAGGTTGTGGAAGTTTATCATTAGGTTCGGTCACTTAATACTCCGATTTATCGAACGGTCACGGCGCATTATAACGCGTTGTACGTGCTGTGTCGGCGTATAGAACACTAAAATTTCATTTGTGACAGTAATGGACATTGAAAATCGGTATTAGTTGTTTGCGAAAATCCTAAATAATCGCTTTCCATACTTACTAGTTATTGCAATATAATATACTGTATACATTATTATAATATATCGCGTATACTGTATGTATAATATTTAAACGCGTGAATAATTAATTCGTATCGCAGGATAATAATCGTCGTGGACCGCTATACAACACAACCATATTATGCATTATAATAATATTATAATATACGCTCGTCCTCGTCGCCAATCGGCATGTTATTTATCACTCGTTTCTCTACAAAATAACCATACATATTAGGTATACAAATTATAAAAATATTATATTATATACCCTGGTATTGCCGTATAAAGAACTCGCCGAACGTATAGGTTATAAATTACTTATAATATACATCTGCGTATACAATTGCGTTTAGCTCCTGTGTATAGGTTGGTGTATTTGACATTTTTATATAAAAGTATAATATTGCAATATAATGATAATATTATTATGTTTTATATATGATCGAGACCTACAAAGAAAAAGAGAATCATTCGATTTCGGTGACAGTGGGGAAAAAAATACGAAAATCGCCTCAACGACTGCGTCTATATAGTATTATTATTATTATTTATTATGTTTCCGTAGCATAAAATATATATGATAATATTATATGCAGTCCCGACGTGACTTCCGTAGCAAAAGCGAATCGTCAGCCATATAGTTTTAAGAGGGAGTGGCAAAAGAAGAAGTTTTAAAATGTTTTTTAATTGTTTCGTTATCGAGTAGGTAATAAATAATAATATTTAAGAACTAATAACGATGTTTACTCTTTACTGTACGGTCGTAAATTCGTTTTAATTTAAAAATATACAATTTCAACCATATTTATGTCATAGACCCTATGCGATATTATAGACTATAGAGGTGGCAATAACGGTTGTGTTTTGGTAGTTATTGGGTCGGCGCACAGAGACATGTGTATGTTGTGTACCCACTTATTGCCACTCTGTAATGGCTTCGAGTCTGCGGATATTATGTGTATGTCATAACGTTTTGGTCAGGAATAATCAGTCGAGAGGTGCAGGGGTATAGCAGGATGTTGGGCTAAATCACTTTTAAGTACCAGCTGTCCACTCCTACAACCATCATAATATATAGTCCACTCGTTATAGACCGCGGCACCCTTAATCCCATTTCCGCTGCACAAGACTGGAAAAAGGAAGAAAAAACCAACTCAAAAGTCAATCAATTAATCATTGACAATATTATGCATGGGACATCATCTACATACGGTCGTGTATTAATAAGTTTAAATTAAATTGTTGAACTGTGCATGGACTTCTTACGCAAAAAGTCAAACCCTATAATACAATAATAATAATATAGTGATCGGCCGCCCGCAGCGGCGGAGCGCACTCGTTCTGTCGCGCTGAAAATAACAATCGCGTCGGTCCGCGAAACGCGAACGGGAAAAAAATCGCGAGACGACATAAAATCGGCCACCGCCGTGCAATAATTTTACACACACACACAAACGTATAAATAATAACAACAATAACCGGTCGGCGTGCGATTAAGGTGGGTATAGAGCGGCGGCGGCGTGCGCGGTCGAGCTCGCGCGCGCGCGTGTGTGTGTTTCGCGTGCCTCGACGGCTGCGCGACGGCAATATTATTATTCTTCTTTTACCCGCGCGAGCACACACACACACATTTATATATATATAAAACATAATAATATTATACATAGTAGTCGTCGCGCGGGCCGTGGGAACGCGCCGCCCGACCGCTTCACAAACCTTTTATTGTACTTTATTATTATATTATTATTATTATTATTATTATTATTGTATTTATTATATATATATGTGTGTACAGGTATATTATTACTATTATATTGTGTAGCGGCTCCTCACACTCTTCTCGTACGTAATTTTTTTTTTTACAATATATAATACATCGCTCGTGACGTCGTCTTACACATACACACACACACACACACCATGACCGTGAGCGTGCACCCGTGTTGTATACAATAAAATAATATAATATCGTCTGTGCCTGTTGCTTGTGTGTGTGTGTGTGTGTGTGCCGGCGCGCGCGTACGGTCGCGAGCGGAACGTGCGATACATCTTGGCCCCCCGCGCCACGACGTCCCGTGTCCAAAGAGGTGGGAAATATACGAGGTGGCTTTATAATATACATCACGTCAGTCACGCCGCCGCCGATTGATATTTTATTTATTGTTATTACTATATCGTTATATAGTGTACAATAATAATATAATATCATATAAACGTGCATAAGCATAAGCCACCGCCGACACGGAGTGTTGAGAAACCCGCTCCTCCCATTCCGCCTCACGCCGCCACTGCAGCGGCAGCAGCCTCCGCCGCCGGCTCGCCGTGTCGCCTCTGCCGCAACGCGAAACATAATCGATCGTACACGTCGATCGTACATAATAATAATATAATATATTATATTATTGTAGGTATGTGACCGTCGATCGATTTCGTCGACGTTTCATCTAAATAACATCATTGCGTTGGAATATGCATAATATGCCATGTGATCACTGCAATACGTCAACACGCATGATATATAATATTATCACGACCACCCCATGTTATGTTATCATTTCTATTATATTATTATAATGTGTAAATTGAATCGTCAGGTCGGTAGAAATCTAATTAAAAAGGTATATTGCGTTTAAAAGTTTAGCAGTTTCGAGTACATATACAATGTTCTTTCTTCAATTATACCTACATTTTATGTTTTATCCAAACTTTGATTTTGGGAATTTATAAGTGTGTACCTACCTATATTATATTCTTTAATATTGTCAAATACTTGGATTTTTTATGTAATTCAAGGAGAGACCGCGCAGTGACAAACTTATTTTTTTAAAACAAGAACCACTATTTTTATTGTAAATACTAAATTGTTAAGAGATAATACTTTAATATCATATGGTCCTTTTATAATATTAGTTCTATAATAATTAATTTATTAGGTACCTATACAAAAAAAGTCAAAATTACTTTAGTTATAGAAGTACGTAGCACTATTTTTAATGAGTTAAGGCTTCGACAACTGAGTTCATTAGCCTGGAGGATATTTTTAGTCGGTTTCTTACTGTGGGGAGGATACTGTTTGGAACACGTGTATATGTGGCGAGGATTTGTCTTTAAGAACCTTGGTGGCTGGTGGTCACCTATCCAGGAGCTACTGACACCGGCCGATGCTTGGCCTCAGAACACGTTAGTGACTGAGGACAACCAACGTGCAACACCATGCCACAGCTAGGTGAATTATATAACTTTTTAGTTTTAGTCTAACTAAAGTTTAATATTGGTAACATAATTGTCATGGTAAAACGATACATTTTCAAACGCAACGGGTAAAATTATTACTTATTAGTATATTTATAATTATTATTAAACTTAGAGAAAATACTTATACATGCGTCATGCACTCTGAACACGCCAAGGGAACTTATATAATATAATATTATCCGTTATTAGTAATACCGTCAGATATTATAATTTTCTGTACAGTGTACATACTAAAAAGTTGATACATTAACGATTAACCGGTACTTAAGATTTGGTAAACCGTGTCTATAAAATGTAAAAACCCGAATTTTAATTTACCACCATACCATTATTAAATAAATGTGACGCAAAATGTAAAAGGTTAGATACTTACATGGGATGTTACTTGTATACTACATGACAATATTTCAAACTTCTATCTACTCGTTTATATGTTATGTTGAATTAATATAGATGTAAATTATAAACAGAAGAATAAAATTAATTTAGCAGTAGGTATATCTGATATCATGGCTTGCAATACGAACTATCGAGTCATATTATTATAATTTTTGTAAACCCCTATATTCCCTATATTTATTCTTCATAATTTTAATTTTTTTTTATTTACATTAACTTCTCAATAACTATAAAAGTTAAAGTTTTTAACATGATTTTATGTTCTTGTGCACTTAGGTACTTAAAATATGAGATAGACAACTTATATACATACACCAAAGGGCTAATTTATGTAAAAATGTTAAAAACTGAATTATTAACCTTATAAGTACCTCCCTTATAGTAGGACTATATTATACATATAGTATAGCTTATTATGTGCATTTTAAAGTTTAGGCAAATGACAATGATATAAATATATAATTGAATAATTACCTACCTATAGTTAGGAAGGTATTACTATATTATCGTTAGTAGGCGTTACCTATACGGTTAGGTAATAATAGGACAAACATCTGTTACCATCATATGTGTAGGTATACGTTGATCAACAAATACGGATATCTAAATAATAATTAAATCATATAGGTAGGTAGGTGGTAAGCATAAAGTTGACTAATGTAATGTAATAAAAAATGTATTGTATTTTGGAATTTTGATAAACTAAGTAATTAGGTTAGGTAAATTAAGTTTAGACCGTAAGTATCATTGTATCCACTAAAATGAATTTTCTTTCTCAGATTTTTTTTACGTTTTTACTACTATGTGGTTATTTTTAAATTTCTTGGTTCAACTTGAAAAACAAAAATCATGGGTTATTTGATTTACATATTTTGGGATCCTGTTAAATTCTGTTAGTCCATTACTAATCATGTTTAATTATATAAACCATCTGTACGATTGATCACAAAGTTTTCAATCGTATAATTTGTTCAGAAATATTCGATTTTTAATTTTGATTTTAATCTTTTTATAGACATCAAAGAACATTTTGTTGATGGGGGGGGGATGCTTTCATCAAAATAATTCCTGTGTTCCTACAATCCTAATTTTATACTTCTTTTTAACTATATTTTGTATGTTGTCGAAATTAAAAAAAAAAATTTAACATTTAAATGATTTCTTTCGGTTGTGTTTTTAGTATATATAATGTATATATTATACTATATAGGTTCAAGCGTCACAGCCTCACAGGTATTCTTAATTTACTCGTCGCATTAAAATCTTGTTTTTTCAACACTATTAGCATAATTTATTAATATATTGAGCGGTACCTATTAGAAATACCTAATACAATTAATTAATGGGCATTTAATTTTTAGATATAAAATTGTGTAATATCAACCTAATGGTGCAATATTTTAAATTTTTATCCTAATACCAAATTTATTCAAAACTAATTCCATCGCATTCCATATTCTAAAATCGAGCGTATCGAAGTATAGGTATAACATGCAGCGTATATTTTCATCGAAATACGATATATGACAGGTAAATGTTATAAAAAACGATTTCAGACGTAAACACTTAAGTGCTTTTAATTAAAACAAAACTCCCCATTTAAAATACATACACTGCACAGGTTATGTCTATACGCTTAATCGGTGATAAATTGTTGTTTCACTATTCCGATATAGCAATGTATTTTATCATATAATAATATAACCTCTGTTGTATAGGCTCACATTATTACATAGTTTTGATGGTATAATATTATATATAGGATATAGATAAAATTAAAAACGTGTATAACTTTTTTTCTTCCGTTGTTTGGTCATCAAAATAATATCTCATCCTCCGTCGTTTCTCTTGCCCACGGCTTCGTTTCTAGGTCAATACAAATATAATACATCTATTATTTATTTATTTATTTATTAGGTAGATAGTTTTTTTTTTATTTCAATGCACAGATTAGACGTTAAATTA
This sequence comes from Macrosiphum rosae, assembly GCA_016617965.1. NCBI lineage: Eukaryota > Metazoa > Arthropoda > Insecta > Hemiptera > Aphididae > Macrosiphum > Macrosiphum rosae. Next base: position 11,171 of record WHPZ01542197.1, on the reverse strand, counting down.
TTACCGTCGTGTCCGATTGCATTTCTGTATTTTCCAGACGTAGCAGTTTATATTATACCTACTTTAGGCTAAACGCAACCTCCTACAGTACGGAGCACTATTTATCATGACTACCTATAACTATTATAGTCATGATCTGATTTTTTTCCCCTATTTCAGGACTCCGCGGCGCAGTCGATAACGTCTAATAAATATACAATGAAATACGACGGTGGCGACAGGACCAATATTTTCTAACAAACCTAACTGCGCTGCAGGTACCATTAACATATGAGTATATAATATAGTGCCTAACTATATAATTATATCATACGCATATAGGGCGGGAATTAAGTTTAAGGTTTTTTTTTTCAATGAACGAATAGTCTGAAATTCATGCAGGGCGCTGTGTATATAATAATATAATATTTAATATTATTAATTATTATACCTAGGTACATCGTAAATAGGTTGGTATAGTATACAGCTGCAGCTTCGACGAGTATCAGTCCCGTACTCCCGTATAAGCAGAACGTAATTCTGAAATGAGTGTTTCTATAATATTATAATATTTATTAACATATAAGGTTATAAAATAATAAACGTACCTGTACTTCCCCAAGTGACTTGAAACTCGAGTTTCTATAAACCTAGAGAATACATAAATATAGCCTTAGAAGATAAGTTTAATAGTGATAGCAGGTATACCGCATATATTATGAAATAATATGATAGAAGCTTCAAATTTAAATTATTGTTAATATATTCGATTTCAATAATCATATTATGGTATAATATTTGACTTTAGAGCTGTTCGATAAGGCAGATTTATAGTATTCATTAACAATGTGCCTCTATTCATTGACATTTAACACCGTTGTCCGTATTTGTGGTATTTACTGACTACTGAGTATATAATAACAAATTAATAATAATAAAATGTAGTTTATACTCTTTGTTTAGCGGGCGCCGATGCGTGTAGTATATGTATTTATGTGAGTGTACACTGCAACTCGGAGGTCGTATATTTAAATTATAATATAATATATAAGGCAACGCGTCCAGACGGCGATAAGATATATAGCTAGGCGATATAGCTGGTCATAGGTAGGTGCTTATATAGTACATGGTGACATGGTGTATTGACTTCGGTTGTACTTAGGACGATTTACATATTATTATCGGTATTGCATATCGACATTGCCATTAAACAGTTACATGGAGTGGATAATATAAATGCACTATGCTCAGTCGTGTTGAAATAGAAAATGTTCGTCAGAGTATAATATTATTTTTTTTTTGCGTTTTTTTAAATTTTAAATATTATGCTGCAGCACACTGAACCCGTATAATATTTACGTACATTTAAATCTTGTATGAGAAATAATATTAATATTATGTCCAAACGGACTGGGTGTAGGTACATCCTATCATATAAAAAATTCTAAAATTGACTTATTAGAAAACCGCGGGTGGCCGATTTTTATAATTTATATATTATTTTGTGTGCCTAAAGGTCCCGCCAATAAATTTTCTGACGGTAGGGCCTCCTGAGCTCCTCTCGCGTACCTACCTACAATTACGATTTTTCGGATTCGATAATTATATACACGGCAATATCATATTATTATCGTGAAGTATAGTAAAACAATTTACCACTGCATTATAATTTTTAATTTACAATACACATCTCGAAGCGTTTGTCGAACGCGTATTTCCTATTTCCTCCGACGAAAACATGAGTATTTCTCGGAACACGAGTTTATGAGGTATATGTATGCATATAATTATTATTATATTGTGTATAATAATATTAAACGTGGTATAATCAACCGAGCGATTATAATGTATTACACTGCACGTGCATCGCGCCGAGACCAAGAAAATATAAATAATAATTACCGGTTTCAGTAATAATGAGATTTAAAAATTAACGAGAACGTGTATACGCAATACACGCTATAATATGGGTATATATCGTATATTATATCATATAATATTTTGATTACATGTAAGTATATACCGGTAGGTATATATATAGGCAGTATATTATATTTAAATACGCCTCGCACGCGTGTGCGTATGGTGTATCCTAAACTAACCTATGTAGTACTTATATTTATTAATTATTATTACATTGATTATTACCTATACAGATATATTATTGTATCCAAATTGTTATCCAATTTATAAAAGATCTATTGTACCTCTTTTAACATTACAAAGTTATACATAGTACCTACAATCTACATATACGTAATACAAAGTTAGTTATAATAGGTAGTTTTATTTTCATTAATCATTTCGTTATTAACATTAATTGTATTTTATTAGTAGGTACCTACACATAATAATATTATTATGTCCATTGATTAAAGTTTATTATATCTATATATATAAAAATTAATGTTTGTCCGTTGTGTGTATGGCTGTATGCATTCCTAAACGGCTGGACCGATTTTGATGAAATTTTTTGTGTGTTTTTGAGTGGTACCTGGGATGATTTAGATTCATAATTGGACCAGGTGGATCCAACCCGGAGAGGTGCTCAAACAGGGATTTTTAGATTTACGATGGAAATGTTTGTTTATAAATGGTTGCCATTGGCTAATCAGGTAAAAGCTGGCATCAAATCAAATTTTTGAACATTACCTACCAAGGTGCCTGAGTTGCACTTATTACATCGAGTTACACCCAAAAGGATTTTAACAATCATAATTTTTTTAAGGATTGGCAATTTTTACGGGTATAACTAAGTGCTCGGGATCAGCTATAGTATTATATAAGGTACATCGTAATCTAAAATGTTAAGGCACATAATCATGTCACATTTTAGTATTTATTGAACACGTGATATTTAATTATTATATTTTGTCATTGAAGTATTTTGTACTAATTAGTAAAATACTCACTAATCATAATAGTAGCGTAGAGGCGCATAGCTCACCGTAGTAGTGCATTGTGAATATTATAGTCAATACTTAAGACTTGTTTATACAAAAAGATGTTGGTCGTTAAAAAAACAACGATGCCAAAGTTTCCCCTGCCACCTCTCAAATGTATGATTTCTATTAAAATATATATTTGAATAATTTAATAAATTTTAACAAGTTATATTATAAAATACGCATGATCGGAGAGACTGTTATTTAATTTCTTTGGATTTTCTGGTCTATAAATTCTAATTTGTATCATATTATTAAGTTTTTAAAGATTAGACAAGTTTATACACGAATATGTAAAATTAATTTGATAAAAACTTTTATTCTGTAAACCATGGTTTATAGTAAAATTATTTATTAAGTAGATATATACAAGTAATAAGCTGTTTATTATTCTATATTATAGGTAGGTAGGTATGTTTAATATTATAATACTATATAGTTTATTCTTTCTTTAGCTCATGCAGGTTTTGTCGGTAAAATAATTAATAACGGTTATAATAAGAGGTTTGGATATCGATTACGTTAAAGGAGTAAGTATAGGCAATATTACAACTTCGTGTATATGTTGTATGTGCGATGTAAATTAACAGGGCCATGTTGATTTTAAAAATCTAGACCACGACTTTATATAATATTTTATTATAATTCAACTATATGATATATTATTATATTAACTAAACAACCCGACTTCGACGGGGAAAAAAATTACGGTTCTATATCGGTTTTATAGTTAGTTCAGTTCACAGCCAAAGCAGCATCGGAGTACCTATATACGTATTGCAAATACTAATTGGACTGAGATGGGAATTCCTCCCGTTGGGAATTAGATTTAGCACTTGGTATATTTTAAAACCTCTCTGTAAACTTTTCCAATATCTCTAAGAGTCTGCAACTTTCTAATCTCTGAAACTTTCGTCAAAAAATATCTAGTAGTTTTTGACTCTATACCTATATTATAAGCTACATACATAAGGACATTGTCTTTTATTGTACATTTGAATATAAAAAAATAAATCACCTAAATATTATTTTCTATTATTTTGTATTGGCTAGACTATACATTATTTAAAAAAATGTAATTTCTGAAACCAATGGCAGTCCTATATATGAGAAAAAAATTTTTTGGCTTTCGTGAACCAAAAAAAAATTCATGTGTGAGTCACTATAACAATCTATAGGGGTTGATAGAAGAATAGCTTTAAACACAAACGTCATTCGCTTTATCAGTGTAAAATATTTGAGTATCACCATACACCTCCCTATTCCCGTCTATAATATTATATTGCTGAAAAATATCTTAGACTTATAAGATTAATTTAATACAACAGCTAGGTACCTTGAAAATTGCAAGCCTCAAGCTATAATTAGTTATAGGCTCTACATTGATCAGCCAGTGAGTGAGTGAGTCAGTCGATTATATTATATTTTAGTCATCCCGTGAGATACGATTGTCATTATACGATGAGTATATTTTCAGACCCAGCAAGGTACGTACTTAATTACGAATGTCTTATTAACTCGTTATTTATGATGTGCATGTGTTAGTTCCCTCCTTTCCGGGACAACGGTCGAAAAGTTAAAGTTGGGAATTCCATTTTTACTAAGTTTTGACTGCATATCATACATACGCAGCTCTAAAAATATAACTTTTTATTCAATCATGACCAATAGCAACCTTACAATAAACAAAAATATATTATGAAAGATGAATTTCAAAGTGTTCGAAAAACCCTAACTTTTTTATGATGAATATAGGCACAATTTCAATAAAAAAAACAACTGGGGGTGCTTAAGATCTGCATTTTCTAGACAATTTTAATTATGAGGCAGTAATGTCTTTTTTGAGCAAAAATGTTTTATAAGTTATAACAAATTAACATTGAACACTTGGCCAACTAATCGGTATTAGTGTGATATCGGTATTTCGAGTGCCACCTGAAATTGATACAGTCTATTCATTACTATTTCTATTTCATTATTAATATTGTTTTGTTATTTATAATATTGTAAAAAAAGTTCAATAAATTATTTGTAACAACTTGTATACATTTGGAATTTTGGATATATGTACCTATATTATTTTAAATCTTATTTTTTAAATGTATCAAATCAAAATCTTGGAACTTAAAACTTATTAGTGAATACTGAATAGTGCTGCAGAGCTTGAAATTAAATTAAAATTTTTGATTTTAATTTAATTTCCACTATCGATATTTGTTTTTTCTAAACAATATTAAAAATGCGTGAGAAGGTTAAAATAATAATAGTCGTTAAGTAAAAAAAAAAATAAATAAAAGAAGTCGTAATTACCAATTAGCAACCTTGCAATAAACAAAAAACTATTATGACAGATAGCGCCACTGTTGTATTTTTGCCTTCCATATTTCCTACTTTTCCAAAAATTTTCTTTCAAATAAAACCTTTTCCTGACAACTAGGTACGAACAAAACCGGGATTTTTATACCTATAATTGTGGAATATTTATATACAAATCAAATTAAAGCTCTAAAAGAGCAAAATTAAATGTTTCATCGGGCCAGTAAAGACATCACATTTCACATTTCTAAAATAATGAATACAGTTGTCACTGAATAGTGGTATCTTGAAAATATTCTTAGACTAGAAGAAAAAAAAGACGATGAGGTTAGACATTATGATGATTTTTTTTTAGAAGAAAACAAAATTATTCGTGATCTATCTATTATTTACAAAGAGAAGTACTGAAGGTACCGAAACCTCGTGTAATTCTCGGAAAATGGGCGACTTGTCGGACCGGACCTCCGGCTTGCCATATTATGAGATTTGCAAACACGTACCAGACTTGTTTCTCGGGATTCTCATCGTCATTAATTTCACAGCACTAGAGTACAATAACATTGTTATAAAATATAAATACGCACAGACGGCGACAGTTTGATGGAAAATCGGACAGCGCGACGAAACCCCTAACGACTAACCTACGGAAAATTATTAATGAATAATGTGTCAGTGGTCATTTTACAGAGTGCCATACTTTAAATATTTTAATTATTGAAAACAGTGCATTTTGTATGATTGTTTACCTATATAGTGTATATATATTATAAGGGGTTTACCTTATAATACCTTATACTGGCTTCCGAATGGTGTTTAGGTACCTATATATTATATAGGATATTATCGCTGCATTGGAGTTATAGAGGTCTAAAACGGCCAAACTGATTACTGGTTAGCAATACAAAAACTGTATTTAAACATTGTTTTCAGCGCCCAAAAAGTATGAGTACGTTTTGAAATATACTTAGGTATAACTGCGTATAAGTACCTTTTAGATACTTATAAAGGTTATCTACTAGGAATTTAAAATATATCCATTTTTCTACTGTTCGTTTCGATTCCATAGAAATTAGGTATTATTTCTTTGGTGTTCGACGAAAATATGATGAACTGTATTTATTCTTGAGGTAATATTGTTATGTATACATAAGCTTTTTACTTTAAATTTAAAAATGCGGCGATTTCTCTGTGAATTTGCGTACTTGTATCCGGTATCGTATACTGTCTTGTACAATATATTAATACATTATATAATATTATATATTTTGCAAGTTTGTATAGTATATTACACAGACATACAGTTATTTAATATTGTACATGATGCGGTCGTAAGTCAATTGGAAACGTTTAAAAAATACCCAAGTGGCCAAGGCAAGTCTACAGCACTTCATACATCATAATATTATAATATTATAACGACCGAAACAGATGCGTAGGTATAATTATGAAAAAATAATATACTATTTGCGGAAACGCCATGTCTCGTGTACAACAATAAAATAATATAACATTATACGTCATATTGTACTCAGGTAGCGATAATACGGTTGCGATCGGATACACTTAGTTTCCCTCTCTATTATTGTATGGTATTATGTCGAAAACGCGGTATATAAATATTACAACGGTATACCTACATCAACACGACAATGTTTTCAATTTCCAAACACTGTCGCCGGGCGTTTGAAAAGGATGCGAATCCGTTCCCATTGTCGTCTCTCGCCGTATAAAAATGTTACATTATTAGAATATAATAAAAATAATGATAATAATAATATAAAAGTGATGGCTGCAGCTCTTGTGTCGTACACACACCACGGCATATACCTACCTATATTATAATATAATAATATGTACCAATAATATAATATTATACAATGCGCACACCGCTAAAAACGTATATTTTATTATTAGTATTATATTATTATTGCTACACGCTGTACTATATATTATATATATATATGTAGGTAGGTACCCACCGAAGGAGTTAAAAATCGTCTCGTCGATTGTCGGCGGCACGGGAAGGCGTGTGCTAGCGTTTAGGCGGAGCGTGCTTTGTACCAATGCTCACGAGTGGGTGGCGGCGGCGCGGCCTTCCGCCGAGCACCTGCCGACGGTTCCCACGATTCGGCGACGGCGGCGACAGAGACAGAGAGAGTTCATCAAACTCGAATGTTTTTTTATTTTCAAATGTTTTTTTCCTTCCACTCGTTTTTCGGTAGTTTCTCCCGGACCGTTTATGTACTGTAGGTACCAGTTATATACTTATATATTATATACATATTATATACATTATAGATTGTCCTCTTCGACACCCGCTCCCCCAACCCTCTCGACCAGGTCGACCGTGAAAAGTGAGTGAGAAAAAAAATATAGAAACCGCATTTACGACTATACCGATACACGTATAAAATATGTGTATATATTATTATATTTAGGTGACTCGGCGGCGGTCGCGACAAGATGCGTGTTTTTACGCGAACGATTTGGTCGAGAGGGTTTTTTTAAAGATTTTTTTTTCGCTCCGTTAAATTATACTTAATTTACGCGTATCTCCGTTGCTGGACACTGCATAACAGCATGTGAAATAAACTTGAAACGACCGCTCACGATATTTTTTAGGTATATATAAGTAGTATATACAGGTGTATATGTATACCTATATCTATATATATTGTAGTACCTATACTAGCTGACAAATTATAAGCATATTTTGGCAATGACCAGAGGCCAGGGGGTCTTAAGAATCCAAAAAATATACCCTTGACCCTTGTTATTTTATTATAGCATGCATTAATATATTAGAACGGTTTATAAATCAGACTTTATGTTTTGGTATTTTTCGGAGTCAATAATAGCTTTATCTTTTATATCCAACCATATTCATATATTCTCTTCCTGCATGGAGTTAATGGAAATAATAATTTTTGATTTATTGAATGTTGTTAGACATTTAGAAATATTCGATATATTTGATTGTTATCAACCGTTGGACTGCAGTCATCCCTAGCTGCTTTTTATATACCTATATAAGTTTCATGCATATTAATATTTATGAGAAATTGTATTTGTGTATTGATGCACAATATTAACGAGGGAACAATAACGTTGAATTTAAAATATTTCCATGCATATTTTGTTCTTCGGCTATATAATATTATATGTGAGTTAAATAATACATGAATAACTTTGAATTTGACTAAATATCCACAAATGACTACAATAATATAATATATATTTGCAATAAGTTTTGACGCGTAATAACTGAAAGTTAAATAATTTATATAATACATTATTACAAGTGGTTCTGCGGTACCAACTACGGTTGCGATATTCGTATTTATATACGCAATGCAGTTCGTTCATCGTGCAAGTATGTTACATTGCTCCTTATACATATAGATATATTTATTTATACATAAGTGCACTTAATGTGTACAATATGTATTTATTTAAAATTGATATCAACATTTATTGTTTTTTAAGAAATACCCATCTAAAGCCAATAATATAGTCTTAATAACTCTTAAAGCGAACAACTATTCAGGTAACGTAACATAATGACGTGTGGTTACAGTTATTGCTGAAATATGCAATTTTATGTTGTATATTCACAAAATTCAAACAGTCTCAGAGATAGCAACACAATCTACATATTATACAAACTCTTTCGCTCTCACCTTGCATGCGCTGTGTATTCAAACTCTGTAGACTCACATCAAATTTCCCTTGGACCTTGACTACAACAATTTACCCTAAGAAATCCTCTGCAAAGGCTAAAGAGAAACTGGTATAGAGGCTTAGCATAAAACAAAATAAATCACATAAAAATATTGTTACTCCAGGCTTACTATTGTAGGGTAATAGCTGGTACCTACTCCTTTTGGCTCGTCTATCGAGTTCGTATAAAAATTATTATCCATATTACATATTTTATACCCACAAGTCTCAAGTCATGTCATGTTTATTTGTATTATGCTTATTGTAAATATAGACGTACATATTGTAAATATTTCAAATAAAAGTTTTAAAAAATATATTATAAAAATGTCCAATGACGGCGTGATAATATAATTATTATTATTATTGCGACCGAGTTCTCTTCGTCATCGTCATCGTCGTCACTCGTCGTCTCCCGCATAACGCGTCGTTAATTCTCACGCTCTCGATCTTTTCAAACGCGGGCGCGCGCCAGACAAAGTGACGTCACACGCTGCTGCATCACGGTCTATACGCGAACGTGCGTGAGTTATTATCATATTTTATTATCATATTTTATTATTACTATTACTATTGTTTATCGGTCGAATGAATATATGCGTGTGTATACGCGTAGTCGTCTGACTTCAGTAATACACGTCTGTATGTATATGCGCGGGTACCAGCTCTACCTACACGTATGTACCTATATATATTATACATATACCTACCTGTAATATATAACATTATATATACCTACGCGTGTGTATGGATGCGGTTCGCGAGAGCGTATATTATAATATATAGGTATATTGTTTTTAACGATCGCCGCCGGTCACGACGTTATCTGAATCTCACGTTTCGGGAGCGAATCGGTCACGATCTCTTATCTCGAGCCGCTCGCTCTTGCATCGATCCGCTCCCGTGGAAAAGTTTATAATATTATAATATACGAGTATCATAGGTACCCCATATTATCCACCTATTCCCATACGATACGAGCTCGCTTATATCGGTGTAGGTACAGTGTCTATGATTATATAATAATAATAATATAGTCGTCTCGCGCTCGCGTTAATAATAACATTATCTCGCGTCGCGACCGTCGACAACGCGTCTTATTTCCCGCGGCTAGAATATATTATAATATATAGTTAGGTACCTAAATACGTATTTATATAATATTTCTTTGACACCCTCGTATAGTATACCGAAATGGATGGCGTTTATCGGAAGTAATGTAAGTGTAATACCGTATAGAATAGTGCCCCCGGGCACACTGCAGGTATAATATATGCTCCATATTACAGTATTATTATTATGCGTGTACTGTTGATTCTTCGTAAACGTATATATTTATATATATTATGTATATACGGTAAACACCGAGATTTGAGGCCGGTGTCTTGTCTGGCAGTGTCGGTGAGAAAGTCGAAAATCGCAGGACGTTGTTATTATATTATTGTTATTAGAAAACATTTAGGTGCGGAGGACGCGCAACCAGTACGGTTTACTGCGACGGTCGATAGGTGGGTATATTATAATATGGTTCAGTGTACGATTATAATATAAACGAGTCGGCGGGATAATATAATAATTGCAGTGTGGAGACGACAAAAAGCAGCGCTCGGAACGATTGAAGTGTCCGGTACTCCGGTGTCTGATTTGATGTATAAATGTACCTATAATGCGTGTAATAATAATATAACATAATGTGTATGTGCATTATTTATAAAACGTATAATATTATAGGTATATACCTATAAAAGTACACTTGGGCGCGCGGAAGAATATACGGTTTATGAAACACGAGTCGAAATTGTCTTGTATCGTATAGGCATTAGGCACCGATGTGTATACCGATATTACACATTATATAATACCTGTATACAATAAATTATATTATTATTATTATTATTATTATTATATACGCTGTCGAAACGCAGCCCTATAAAACGAGTATTATTATATACACCTATATACATGCGTATTTATAGCATAAATCATATATTTTATCATACACGCATTGCTGCGCACGCCGTGTACAATAATAATAATAGTATGCCTCTCGTGGCTTGTGTTGTAGTTGTGTGTCGTATACGCACGCTGGTCGAACCGATTAACAGCTCGTTTAGGTTTCGCCCGACCGCGTATACAATTTGCCAGGATTGATTGAATTTCTCCATTATATATTATGTAGTTAAACCTATTTACCGAACGGCGGTTTATATT
>WHPZ01542195.1:0-11305 GCA_016617965.1 Macrosiphum rosae | reverse complement strand
TTACTTCAGTTTAAAATTAATTGGACATAAACTCACTAAAAGGCATTGCGATTCCATATGCTTTGTTGTCCAACCAGGTTCCTACTTCTGTCAAATCACAATTTCTCTGGACTTCATACTCAATTGTACTGGACTCCATAAAAAAAGCGTAGGCCTCTCTTTCTTTTTTCACTCGGTCTACACCCTGTTTATTATCATACATCATAACTGTGTCACCGTATGTTTCCATTACGCTATACATTTTTTGATAAAGGTTCACGTCAGAGTTCTAAATCAAAAACATTAATACAACATCTAAAGAAATGAATAGTAACTGGTAAATATACAATAAATTTGATATAACCTCAAAAAACCCGGCAGTCGATTGCCCTCTAACGCATCCATATTTTATGGTCGACTGTTTGTCTAGATCCTCAACTCTTTTGATCGCAGACTCCTTTCGACTTGATGTTAAAAATGCGGTCCAATTAGCAGTGTATGACTGCGTTACGATTAATGCAAAAAACCACCACATCGACGCGCACACTCTTGTTGAAAAAGCTCTAGAACATTATTATTACAGCCATATAGTTACATTTGTAACACAGAATTAAAATTATGTATTATTCATAAAGGGCCCAAATATTTTCCAAATTATTTTAATGATGGTGTAGTTAAATTGCCTATCTAAAACGCCGTGTGGTTGAAATTTTAATTTTGGAAAATATGTATTATAATATTGTATTATGATCATGAGATACGGGGAAATACAAGAATTTATGAATATTTCTTTTATTAATAAGAAAATATTATAAACCTATATATGAGTAATTCAATAGCGCAACTTAGACTTTTTTGTTTGGAGGAGGCAGGGAGGCCTAGTCAAGACATTTATTTCCAATAGATTGTATTTTTTTTAAAATGATATTTTATAGATTGTACACATTTAAATATTATAGTGCATTTTAGTTATTATTTATTACCTATATACAGTGCTCGAATTGAGTGGTAGTCCCATTTCTTAGTAGAAAATATTTATGCGTACCCCTTATAATTCTATCCAAATCAATAAGATATTTCAATATTCAGGTACGCTTTTGTATCCCCTTTCTAATTTTTTCCCAATTCAAGCATCACCTATAATATGTTGGTAAAATATAGTAGGTACTATACAATATTATGCAAGGGAGATAGCCGGGAGTTCATATTGTGTACATATAATGTACACAATATAAGTATAATACTACCTAACTATATCATATATTATACAAATTTATTTTCCACGCAAGTTTTTAACTCAGTGAGGCCCAGTAATCTTTTTTAATATAAAAAAATATATATGAATGAATATAACTTATTATAATATCCTGGTAATTTGTTTGAAAGATTAATACCACTGCCACTTTATGTCCAATATGCACCTATGTTATCATTTGGATATTAATATAATATTATTTACCTTGGCAATACTTCACTTCCCTGGCATAATATAGACCCCAAAGAAAACCATAAACAATTTATTAAAGACAACGAATTCTCGAGTTCTTCAGGCTCTGATGCACACGGATGAGGATTTTGCCACTCGTTAGGAGTAATCCTAAAAAATAATAATAATAATAATAATAATAGTTTGTGCACAAAGTTTTGAACAATAAAAGTTTTTTCATAATATGTGTGTTCAATGTTCATACTAACCTAGCTAAAATATAGAGAATAATCGATAGACCCAAGTATGCAGTCGCAGTATATATCCAAACATGAAACGATAAGGGTTGGGTGAAAGAGAATAAATTTGTTTCTGGTTCTTTTGGTTTACTGAACAAGATGCTGATTCCTATTATTTCAAGTTGATTATATTATTCAATAATCATCATTATTGGTTGCAACACAAAAATCACAATGGTTGGTACATTTTAAAATTATTTATTAGCTAAGCGAACATTTCATATAATATATTATATTAATATGTAATAAGTATATAATAATATAATAATTATATAGCTTTACCCAAATTCATGAAAGGAGTCGTAAAATCAACTGCCGTCCTCCTGTCGTGTGTGATGGTCAGATCGCAAACAGCTAAGTCGGCTCTCTTGAAACAAAAAAAACATTAGAATATTTGCTTAAAATGACACTTAAATCTCAAATACATTATATTTAAAATACTCATTGAATATTTTTTTGGTGAATGCATTATAATATTATATAGTAGGGAATCAAATATATTTTACAATTATATTGCATTTGAATTATGTAGCTCATATATACATGACTTTAAAAAAAAACGTTTACTATAAAATATTAAAATAACAAATTATGATTACATACGAAGCAGACGTCAATGAATGCCGGTCAATAAAATTTCAACGACTACAACGTCCACGACGCGAGCGGGGCTGTACGATTTTTCGCAAGGTTTCGTAGCTAACGACCAGTCTTTTTACTTTTTTAATTGTTGGTTTTTTGGAATATCTTTTTATTATATTTTAGTTTATTTTTAACCAAGTGTTACTTGTTTTTCTTTACTCCTGCATGGTTAGGTTTAGAGTATTCTATCTCACGTGTGCGTACAGAGACGTTTGTAGAGGAACAACACTTTTAAAGTAGTCAAGACCCTGTTATATACTAACTTTCTCATCCAGTACTCGTTATCGTGGTCAGCTGAGAAATAGTAAAACGTTGTCTATAGGTTAAAGAGATCACACTCTTGAACATACAGTACTCGTTATCGCGGTCAGTTGTTCGAGAGTAAAGTAACCTTAGAATTGTACAGTGTAAATCCTGTTGGACCTTCTTTAATTATCCTTTTGTGCAGTACTCGTTATCGTGGTCACCAAAAGGAGAATTTAAATAAGCTTTTACAGCAGGTATCAATAATCTACTCGTTTGACGGTTTTAGAATAAGAAACCGAAATATTTCTGTTATATACGCCAAACCTTTGAGTAGCGTACACGACAATTACTTTTGTTATATTATATTATTTTGTTAAATACATATAAGTGTTATTTGGTTCGTTTCGAGATTCAAACCGTTCGACCCATCAATATTCACTAGTAATTATGTTATATGAGCCATTTCCGTATATTGAATAAATTAATAAATATACATACCTACAATAAAAGTATTTACATTTATATACATTTACTTAAATACTCAAGTGAGATTAATACTGATGTATATTATTATACATTATACATTGCATTATAATAATTACCAGTTCATGAACTTCTCCGATAAGTCCGTCCCATTTACCAGTCTTCTTGTCTTTTTTGCCGTTACCATCGTTCCGCAATTTGAATTCATACGTGATGTTGATCTCTTCCGAAATCATATGTATTAAATCAACCACGTATCCCTCGTACTTGTCATTGCCAACGCGATTTTTATGATCTTCTTTCAACATCATGTACGGCTCTGTCTATGTAAATACAACGTTGTCGATTTAATATTTCATTCCCGTACGACCGCAGGTATAATACCCGCAACTAACAATTTTTGATGCAACAATGAAAGTCTTGTTCATGTTTGCGTTCACCAGATCGTCCAGCATTTGATTCCTAGTTCTCGTGTACGACATTTCTTTTTGCGGATCCCAAACACCGATCTTCTTGAACCCCGTATTTGTCAACTCAACCATTTCCAATGTGAAATAACTCCTATACCCAGAATCTTGGTCGAATCGTAATTTGCCAGTGAGACCATCGGTTTCTACCTAAACACCGAATTTTATTTAGTCGTTGCAATGACTATAGGTAGTGGGTATATTTTGTAACACCTAATACCTAATACGTCATCATAATAATAAAATATTAATAACAAATCCAATCTCGTACAGTCGTACCGTTTATCAATTGTTTCTTTTCATATTAACTGTATCAAAATATACCTAGTAAATGTAAATATTACCATTTATTAAAATATTTTTATTTTGTAACTTTTAAATAAAAGCCGCTGAACTGTACCAATCCTAAACAATATATTATGCAGTGGATATATTAGTTACTCCCTGCACCACTTCGATATCATAAATATTTATACTCCAAAATATAATAAAGTTAATTTAAAATGTTTTTTTTTATTTAAAAAAAATTTGATGTATAGAATAAAAAAATCTGGGAAGGTCGCTCATTGAGTAAATCACTGTAATAGATGTATTAAATTTTAATTCAATGATACATCATTGCATACAAAAACGATTCTGAACGAATTTATAGTGTGTAGGTACTGGGTCAGACTATTTTTATAGAAACATTTTTATTTGGTCTTTATATTAAAATTAGTAATTTATTTTTCTATTAATAGAATGTTGTTATGAACTATTTTTGTACAAGAAAATCGCTTGTATAATATATTATATTTTATTATTTATTAGTTATACCTATTAATTATTTTAATTGTATACATCATAATATTGTATCATTGTTCATACCACGTACCCTAGAACTGAGTGAAAAAGTACTTGGTATAATATATTTCATAAATAGGTAGTATAAAATTAGTCTAAATAATTTTGAAATTTCATTGTATATAGAAAATAATAATATACATAAATAAGTAATGGCAAAGAGTTCATTTTATTAATATTTTTTGAATTACAACAAACTATATTTTGTATTGTACTACTAAAATCGTTATTATTTATTAGATTATCCAGTTCAGTCTAAGTTATAAATTTAAATACCTATAAAAAATCCATGTATTTTTGATATTTTTTGAATAGGTACTGTAAGAAAAACTCATGAGAAACTTTGTATTCAATTTCCAAGCTTTTTAACAAACAAACAAAAATTGAATCATATTTAATCGAAAAAAATTTAAAATTTAAAAAATGCAGAAAATATTTTGAAAGTTTCAATTCTCTGCAGTTGTTTATGGTTTTTCTTGACTGTTTTGATAAAGACTGGAAATATTTTACATTTAATCTCCCAAAGTACAAATAAGATCCAATTTTCTATCAAAAACCACTATCAAAATTGATTATTGAAACATTTTTACTGGATCAAAATCATAGTAAACCAATACATTCATCACACCTCTAAAAATTTAATAAATTGTTTTTTCCTGATCAAATTTATCGTATCGGACACTCAATTATTGTGATATCTAATAGTGACTTACGACTCTCATGAAGTTGATAAGACTAAATCCACTGGACCATCCAGTAATCGATCGATTTGCACAACTGTTCGGTTCGGCCTTGATGGCTTTTGTGCCACCAATACCACGCAACGCTTTAGCGTACACATTGACCGCATCAAACATCAATAACGCGTTAACCTGATTGTGTTTAGAAATTCGAAGAGATGAACAAATTTTGTTCTAATTTGTTTTACAATAAATAATAATGGTATATTACTGTAATGGTCTCTGCTCGAAATACTTCCATATTCAAATTCATTCTCTGTTGAACGAATTCAAGATCTGCCATTATACTAGTCACTGTTGGACTTGACGGATCTATTAATTTCACTGCAGTGATATTGGTACGTTTAAATTGTAAGTGACCATAATCTATAGTGTGTGCATCCTGAAGACGATGTATAAATAAGAAATAACGCATCATCATTCATAAATATGAAATACACATTTAAAAAAAAATATTTTATTTATCAGAAAAGTGATAAAAAAGTTATCTATCCCCCAAAGTTAAGTTAAATGTATTTTGAATATATAACTTAATAAAATAATTCTATAGTATATATAATATACATAACCAACTAATATTTATAACGTATATGAACTAGGACTAGCTAATATTATGCACTAACGTATACAGTAAAATAAATATAAAACTACCTATATATTATGCAAACAAATAAATCTAAAATAGTTAAATATGTATACCTATAATTTAAAACGTATATTTTAAAAACAGTGTACACTGTTATTAAGTAACAAATGTAGTGAATATTAAGTACTTATAAAAAAATTACAAATTATGTTTCTAAAATATCACAAACTACTATAAATTATTTAAGGAAATGAAAAATTATTATATTCAACTAATAGTCGCAATGCTTACTGTAATAATGTTGTAGCTTAGAGATTTAAAGTAAAATAATGGTTAATAAGCTTTTAAATGCAATAACATCAAATTTTTTTTCAACTAACCAGAGAAGTAATAATAAAACTGTGGTAATCGTCCATTAGGCCTACATCTTCAGCTTGCCCCAATACAGTTAATATGATATCTGTATCACAATCCAAGACAATATGACTCTCCAGAGATTTTTTGACCTCTTTGAGCATAGGTCTGAAAAATCGTTTTGTCCAGAAATTAATTCAAACGCCAAATGATGCGTAAATGAATTTTTCTAATTGCCTACCGGTAATCGTAATTTTCTGATAACTTTATGATAGTAATAGCCGATAATTCAGTATCCGATAATTTGGTCAGTCCAGAATAATCTTGGATTAAGTGCTGCAACCTTAACAGTCCTTCATCTCGCTGGTACAGCAAAGTAAAGGATGTCCAATCCATGTCGCGGACGATGGCCGTATACCCGCGACTGAGGACCACCGGATCCGGATAAACGTTTATGTAATAGTTCGGTTGTTGTATAGGGTTCATTTTCCAATGGGTTTCGATGTGAGGGATTTCCATAGAATCGCATATCGATTGGACTATGACCGATGACTCGTAGCCTGCGGGACCGAAAATAGCTCCGACGCCAGACTCGAGAGATTCGCATACTGTGCAGTGATGATGATAATGCAACGTATAACGAAAACGAAAACATAAAAGAATCGATCCTTACATTATAATATTATCTACAATTTACAAAGGCAAAGATCCCTATAGGTTGCAAGATAGTAGTACATCGACAAAATGCTGAACAAATTATAATTTTTTTTTTCTGGACGTCAATGTGTACACTCCGTCCACCTAACCCAACATAATAAATTTAATACACGACGTGCAAGATTCTACCTTACAACATGTGTCATATTAAACTGTATTATAATCTGTGCGGTCGGAATGGTAGCTTACCTATTTTGCTAGTCTGATAACCGTCGTTGATGTCGACAATTTCTACTCGGCCTTCGAGTTTGACGTCGTTCGAAAGTGTCGGGTCCAAGTTGACTTTATGTATGGCCAGTTCAAAGGCCATTTGTTCTACCGAATCTTCGGACGGAAACAGACCCACTGGAGCACACAATAATAACGATGACACGTTTTACGGGTAACGATACAATAATTATATAATAGCATAGGTAATACTTGAATAGCTAGTACGATAAAAAAAAAAATAAATAATACAACTAAAATAATTTGACTATAATAGGTACGTAATATACTCAATCGATGACTGACCGATGGTGATGCGTCCCACATCTTCCGCCGCACAGACCGCGAAACCGGACAACAGGAACAGGACCACTGCAGTAGCTGCGGATTGCATGTCGCGCGTGGAATTAATGAACGGATATAATAGCGACTGCTCTCACATGCAGTAGGTGCATAATAATATCATACGGGATTATTAATTCCGTACATTATATATTATATAGTACGTTTTCACGAGACACTCGCTAAACCGCTGAAAACCTATATTTAGATTGCGCACGCAAATCGTAATGGGCTGGCAGCCAGTGTCTATCCCGATGCGAAACAACCGCCGCAATGACCTATCTGCGATTATTGAGGAGGCAATCCGCAGCAGCGCGTATTTATTGCACGCCACGACGTATATATCATTATTTTTTTTTTCCCACCACCTATCATGTGTGTTGCAGACACGATACCGATCTTTGGCAGCCGGGTTAAAGGTTATACGCGTGTCTGGAAAATAATAATAAACGCGACGGCGGCGACGGCGACTGTGCGGCTTATTTAGCACGCGAGCACGACCTTTATATTGTTGTCTTTGGAAGTCGGGCCAAACAAATATTATAATGACCATCGTCGCATCGGCAGCGTCGGGATGAGTGTTTTTTTATTTATTTTTTTTCCTAACTGTCGTCGAATTTAACACGCGTCGTTGTTTACATAACGGTCGGTCTTCGGAGGTATACCAAAATAACGATCCAATTTTAAATGCGGCAGAACCGATTCTGCCGGCTATGTACCTATAACTAACTATTATCCTATGACTATAATACCACACGCAACCGTAATGTAAAAATACAAATATAGCCGCAATAGAGTATTATCATATGATAGGTAGGTAGGTAAAGGTAGGCAGGGTAAATTGCCTAAAGCAAAAAAAAATCGATTCGATTAACGAAAGAGAATAACTAGGTATAATAATATAAATATATAAATTAATAATACAATAATATAATACTGTATATTATTATAGTCATTATTTAGTAGTTATATCCGATGAACTGTCTTCTACGTGTCTCACTGGTTTGGATGTTCCGTGACACTTGAGCACGAATTTCAACTCCACCACGAATGCTTCCCATAGTGTTAACTACAATTAAAATTAACTATTTAAGTAGGAATTGATTATTCAAGTATATTTGAAATAATTGAATAGATTTATACAGATAGATAAAATATTTTGGTTGAAAATTTGTAATATAATATTAACAATAGGTATTAAATATAATTATCACTATTGCATTGTTAAAAACTCTTTTTCGTTTTATATTAAATTTACTTGGTTGTTAAAATATAAAAATAGATTTAAAAAAAAAAAAGAAAATATACTGAATACTGGCTGAATATGTTTAATCAAGAGTTAATAACCGTTAAATATAATATTATATACCTAGGTACATATTTAAATATTTTACACAGCTATCCCTGTATTATAATGCGTTATACCTACTGAATATTATGAGTAATTTAATTAATATCATATTATTACTATGTACAATACATCATTTGAAAACACAATTTGTATAATCCAACTTAAATTAACTTTATTATAATTTCACGATTCATAAACGTGTATGATGGATCATGAAATTAAATGTTGTATACTATCTAGGTGTTATATCATAATAATGAACATTTGTAATTTGTATGTGTTCCAATTTATCTTAATATTTTTAACAAGTTATAAAATATTAGTAATAAAACATATTACAGTTCTCATAACTATAATAACTCGTGTTATATAATTATTAAGTATATTACCTTTTCTTCAACGGCCACTTTTCTTATATTCCATAAGAATTCGAGTATAGAGAATAAAAATGCTATGAGACAGCCAAGTATTAAAATTACGAACATACCACCAACTTCATTGACATCAAGTTCAGCTGAGTCTTTCTTTAAATCCTAAAATATTAAAATGAATCCATTCAGTTTCATTGTTTCAATAACAATACAATTATTTATTGCATTAGTTTATTACTATTGAAAGGGGGCTGGAGCGTAATCAATTCTAAGGAGTAAAAATTAGGCATTTTATATTTAAAGTTAAATGGGTCTTGTGAATGTGTTGAAAGTAAATGAACATTAGTGTGTGTAATTCGTAATACCGTTCACGTTGTGTAGGGGCATCATAATACGTTTGTCATTTTACCTACGAGCATGTCACCAATTATTACTTTATAAAATTACAAACATTTTTTTTCAAAAAATACTGCCAGTGACTTCAATCACTACGCTCAGTAGGATGTTCTGATTTAAATTTTGAAAGCAGATTTGAATTCTCCTCTAAATTCACTATGCTTTGACTGTCTTACATATTTCATATTCTATATCAATGTATTTCATTTTGAATTATGAATATAATATATTTTTACTCTTTTTGTTAGTACATTTCTAAGTAAAAAAAAAAAAATCAGAAAAATGAAATCGTCAAGGCATGGATAATTATCAGCGACGAATTCAAATCTGCTTTCAAAATTAATATCAGAACATTATAATGGGCGTAGTGATTGAAGTCGTGAGCTATATTTTCGACCGAAAATTAATCACTCTCCCTTAATAATTAATATACAAATACCTAAACAGCTAGTATACGGTAGTCCCGTCTTGTATCACGTCTATGTATCACTAAATATCTAAGCCCAGCGACCTTAGATTGAAATACGATTTTCTGTGATGGCTATAGGGAGACATTTGTACACATTTTGAGAAAATGTCAATTTTTAAGTCCTCGGGTTTACGCATGGGAAATACTACTTGGGTGTTTTTGAACAGCATCCTTTTTTCTTATTACTAAAAATATGGAAGGATAATTTTTTCTCAGTTTTTTTGATTCACCAACCATCTTTCTAAACCTAAAACTGACTGAAATAGAGGCTTACAGATTTTTTTTTAAATTTGCAATGAATTTGATTTTTTTTATTATTCCTAAAACATGACACAATTGTATTCAGGGATTTTTTACATGGATTTAAAATTGTTGATTATTAAATAAAATGTAAATTACTTTGTAACATATTATTTTTAAATACTTTTATTTTTTATCTTATAAAATGTTTTTAATTTCCCTCATTATTTTCTAAGCACACCACCATTCGACAAACTATACTCCGTATGCGTGGCTGCCAATTTCAGAAACTCTGAACATTTTATAACATAAAACAAATTACGTTACATATAAAAAATGATATGTTAGTAAAACATTTTATTTCATAATACAAATTTTTAAATCCATGTAAAAAAATCACAAATGTTGAAATGTGTCAGGTTTTTAGAAAAATCGAATTATTTTCAAATTTCAAAAACCTGTAAGCCTGTATCTTGGTCAATTTTAGGCTAAGGAATACTCCTTTACCATACGGTTAATGGATCAAAATGACTTGAAAAAAAAACATCTATCCATATCTGGTGACAAAAATAAGGGTTGCTGTTAAAAAAAATATAAGTGTTGTGGTGCATTTGCAAACCAAATGTATTAAAAAACTGATATTTGATCAAAATGTGTACTAATGTATTCCCTAGGTATCACATCAAACCGTATTTCAATCTAAGATCATGAGATGTTTAGTGGTACACATAAGACGGAACCATAGGCGTAGATAGGGGGGGGGGTAAGGGACTAAGCTGGAAATATTGCTCCCCAAACTTTTCCTACATTTTTTTTAAGCTTATTTAGTATTATTATAGTAGAGCTTCAACTCCCCCCCTCTAAAAAAAAAAAATCTCAAACGCAATTTTCACCTATGGAGACAATAGCTAGTAGCTGTCTATACTAACCTGCACCTTCAGTTTAACTTCCCCTAACGGCTACCTCTAAATAGGGGTTTTTTTTGTGAACAGACTACAAACTTGAAACTGAACCCTCTAAATAGTGGACAATTGTTTAGTTACCTAGTGTGTCTGGTATTTATAGGCTTCACTGTATATATTAAGTATTATTATATTGAAAAGTAATTAAAATTCCTTTAGTCTTAGACTTCAGAGTTGTATAATAG
>WHPZ01542192.1:0-10895 GCA_016617965.1 Macrosiphum rosae | reverse complement strand
ATGCATAATAATATAAAATAAATGCAATTAAAGGATAAAAATGGGTAAGCCTGCTTGTTTAAGATAATAGCTTTTATCGTTAGTTTAGATTGTAAAATATATATCTATTATTTGTTTTAAATTTGAATGCATATTATGTTTTATTATAGCTGTTGTCCTGGATCACGTGTAGGTAATGTATAAACCCCGTACGAGTTGCGTCCCGGGCTTATTAGAGTGACTAGTGGCGTCATTTGGGGGAAGGCAACTGGGGCATTTGCCCCAGTCTAGTATTTACATCAACCTTAAGTCGGCATATTTACCACATGAACCCCCCCCCACCCCAGTTAACCACTATGGCACTATGCTATGAAAATCTGAGTGTAAAAAATGTTGAGTCGGAAAAGTAGTGAAAAATTGCCCTAGTCTAATAAAAACCGAAATGACACCACTGAGAGTGACGTATGAATTGCAGCCCAGATTATGAGAAGGACCTACGAATTGCAGCCACGTAATAATTTCCATTTTATATCATGTTGAATTATTACTTATTAGTCTCCCAAAAATATGTATTTTTTTTATAGTTTTTTTGTTTTTATTATTCATATTATTTTGACGATGACCAAACCTAACCTAACCTATTTGTAATTTTAAAATTATTTAAATTTTGGATTGTTGATTTAGAGACAACTCAATACTTAATGATTTAAACTAATCTTCCCTATTTATTTTTGTTTAAGCTTTGCCATCAGTTGTATAATAAACGCTGGACGCTACTATAATAATTATTATTATTGCAGTTAATTAAATATTTATTTATAATGTGTGTTTAACCTAATAATTTATGACATAAATTCTCCAATCTCCATATAGGTACTGTGCTGAAAGCGCCTAAGGCTCCCAAAATATTTAATCTGGGCCTAGCTCCAAGTTAAATTTAAAAGGGAGATATTTGGACCATATGTCTATTTTCTCATTAAAAACACATCTGACGTAAAAATTTAACTAGAGGCAAAATATTTGATAAAAAAATTGATTCCTAATGTTATTTTACACAACTGTTGGTTCTAAATTTGCAGTTTCACTTAATTGATATGCCTATAGATAATAACACGGTCTTATATATATAAGACCGTGGATAATAACATCAATATCAAAGAACCCAGTTATTTATGTATTGTATACGTAATTATGTAGGTACACGACATAATTTTATTATTTTTATATAGGTGGGTAATAAAAGATAACAAGACTCTAAATTTAATGATAAAGACTATTGTGCCGACTGCAGCCGAGTATAATATTCTGAAAAATATAAATTCTGCTCCAAGTATAGATAGGTAACCTCCTTATATTACTTCTACGGTAAGCTATGGTTCTGAAGTTGAATCAAAATAACTTCTCCTCCATTCAAAATCGGTTATTATTTATTTTCGATATTTTATCATTATAGATTTATCAGTCTATTTTTTTTAGTTTGATAAAAATGTTAAGCCACTGTAGCAGTCATGATTTAAGATATCTTAAATCGTGATAGCAGTGACGCAGTGTACCTCAGTTCTCAGTACCTCGCCATCCAAGCGCAAAGTCCCGTAAATTTTTAATGAATTTTTTAAGTTTTATAAGTATTAAGTGCATTAAATTCACAGCCCTACCTACAACCAATAGTAACAAGGGCGGTCCCAAAAATATAAACTGTAGGAGGAAGTCAAACAATATAGCCTTAAGAAATTATTAATTCACTGCTACGACAACAATCAATACCTCCGTTAAACAATATTGAGTTTTATATTCAATATTACCTATTTAAAATAAGTACACAAGTTAAGAAAAAAAATCAATTGTTTTAAGAAAATATTAAATATAATTACAATATAAGTTAGGTTAGTTTTTCCATCAAATTTACGAAATATGCATTTTCGATTTTTTATTTTTAAACTCACCGTTCTATAACTCGGATTTCTAGTTTTAAATTATTAATTTCTAATTGATAACATTATATTATAAAAGTTAGAATAATTTATTTTAAGTGGCTTTGAATCTAATATTATAAATTTTCCAGTATTTATGAATAAAAAAAAATGAGCTTTGGTCGATCATACATTTAAACAACATGCAGTGCTGTAACAAATTTAGCATGTAAGGTGTTCATCCAAAATATTCTAAATTTCAAAACAGATCTATGAAATTCTTAATTTAGGTATGATATAATATAATATATTTGTATATTATGACAACGAAATAACATGTATGCAGTAGACATACAACTATAATCGCTATAGCATATTGTAGCTTGTAAGTTTAGTTACTAAGAAACAATTTAGT
The DNA here is from genome assembly GCA_016617965.1 of Macrosiphum rosae. Lineage (NCBI taxonomy): Eukaryota > Metazoa > Arthropoda > Insecta > Hemiptera > Aphididae > Macrosiphum > Macrosiphum rosae. The sequence goes on along the minus strand of WHPZ01542192.1, from coordinate 8,591 downwards.
TTTAAAGTGAAATACATAAAATTAAAATCTTGCATATTTTAATGTATATTTATCATTTATAAGTACATATATTATATGACCGAAGATTGTAATTCCAGAATTATCAATGGTATTGGCACAGAACAGATTACATTTCATCTAGTTTGTTACTCTGTGTCTACTCACGGGTGATTTTACTTGGGCATTCTGTGATCAGCTATAATTTAAACTTTTCAATGCTTTTCGGATAACAATATTGTTACACTTTATGTAGCCTTGTCGATACACATTTCTAACCTAAGCTAACACAGCTAGTATAGTAAATAGTAATGCAGTTAAAAGCACAGCTTAAATTTTATAATTATATAGAATCATAAAAAATTTCTAACAGACCTTAATTTTAATCATAAATGATAAAGTTAATAGGTATCTTACACGTCATATTTAAAAAAAAAAAACAATGGTAGCTTAAGTCATACTCATTTTGTATTTTATTCAGATGTATAATATATGTTCTTAACAATACTAATAATATTAATAATAATTAATAATGATAAAAATTGAATAAAATATTGGTACATAATATAATAGTTTAAGCCAATAATAACTAAACATGTTGTTATGATTTGTTTCATGAAATATATACAATTTATTAGAATATAGGATATTGTTTTCACAATAAAATCAACGAAAGGTTAACACCTACACCAGTCATTTTTCGTTCAGCAATAATAATGTATCGACAGGTTAAATTAAAAATACAATTCACAGGACGGATCAACAAATTAAAAAAAAAAGAAGTTTTTGTAGTTTAATTAAAAGTAAAGTTATATGCTATTTCATTTGAAGTAATAGATAATAATACTATAAATATCATAAACTCAGTTATATTAATAATACAAACTCAGTATTTTAGTTGGTTCTTAATTGGTAGTCTCCATTTTGGGTGATGTAACGTACCCATGGTAATGCTTGATAACCACTCTTCTCAATAATTTTCAAGTACCTGACTTGAATGCCTGATGTTGTGAAATATGGTATTTCAAATCTCACCTGTATAGGAGGCCGGCCTTCAGTTTCCTCGTTTTCAACACTTGGCAAACCAAAATGTGCTCTCATCAAATATTCTTTGCCACCCGGGAATGACTTTATTGACCACACTAAAGAATTTTGCTCAGGCATATACTTGACTGAACCGACAGTAGTTTTGAATTTAGGAGAATCAGCATCCATTGGAACTTGGATAACTACTTCTACATTATTGGCAGTAGACCGACGCTTGAACTGTGATTTTGCTTTAACTATGTATTCAACACGACTATGGGCATGTCTTTCGATAACACTTTCAATCCAAATCAAAGGCTTGATGTGTGTACTTAACCTGCAAAAAGATAAAAGTATTATTATCAAATGATTTTACTAATAAATTAAACTATTTAAAAACTAAATATTACCTGTATGTCATCAAATCAAATTCTCCATCAGGAGGAATAAACGATATAGTTCTGTCGTTTTCGAATCGTGATAGACGAACACATTGATGAAATTTGACATCTTCAAGTTCTACAGATTTGGATTTGCCACGTCCAGTGCTTTCAAACAATACCTTGTCATTCAGACCTAAACGTAACTCTGGCATTCCAGACAGGTAGACTCTCATTTTGATTGAACCCACTATTTCGCTCCTAAGTACATTTCCATTGGCACTAGCTAACAAATTAACTGATTCGATAACATCTAAGAATACTTCATTTTTTCTATACTTGAGCCCTTCAGAGCGCCAAGACACGGCATTAGTCACCGCCATAGGGATCCTTGGTTGTATTTCTAATTTGTGGCCATCTTGTGTGATGTACTCTTGTAGGATTTTGCTATCGGTAGTCTGTGGATACCCAAAGTCGAGCAGTTCATCCAAAAGTTCGTATATGACTACAAAGTTGTCGCGTATACTCTCCTCTTCGATTTCCTTGAAATATTCATTCATAACTCGCACAATCTTGTGTAGGAACACAAACACCAGCATGATGTTGGCATTCTTCTTGGTCGTGGACACGACGTACAAGTTGTTGCATTTTATATATGTGAACGTACACTCCTCAGTCTGCAACAGAGGCGTCAATGATCCCTCCTCTTCTTTTTCCATCAGCAGTGGCATGAACTTTTCAATGACGTTGGGCGCGATGTCACCCCGGTAGTTACGGGATATTAACACCTTGCCCTTGACGTCCAATATGTAAATAGCCGACGCAGACATAGCAGTGTAGGTACCGAATACTTACTGTTCACAGTCAATCACTTCATTAGACCCACGTTCTCCGTATCGCGCGCAGTTTCCACGACACACTACAACGCCCTGCCAAGACCAAGAATGAAGAACTAAATAAGACCAAGTCCTGTGTCTGCCGATTCTTTCGTAGGCTTTCAAATTATTCGATGGACTCTTTTCGCCAGCCACAACTCATGCACCGGTCTTGAATATTGATGTATTATTATTATTTAATTCTAAAATATTTAATAGGTATAATAATAATACCTTACGACTAATGAGTAATGGATATTATAATAGTATTATCTTCGACGAGACAATAATTATCGTCGAACCCACTCGAACCAATCACCAGTAAATAAGTTTACCACCATGTACTAACATCGACGTGATAACCTAATTATGATAAGCGTGGAACCGAAAGAGTTGTCAGTGTGGCCCGACGACCGGCGAGTTCGACGCGTGGCCGTGGTATTTTGTTATATGGCCACACCGGATCCGTACTCGATATCAGACTGTTATCATTGATTTGCACTGAGATTTTCACATTTTCATTATTGTAATATTAATATATTATATTTATGTATAGTATAATATGAAATATTACGTTACTATTGTTTAGTCTAAGTCTATACTCTATAGTTGTAGTTATTATAGTCTATAACCTAACCTTTTTTTTTTTATAGTAGCTACTGTACTACTGTCATAGAAAAGAGATACTGTAAGTAATTGCTAATTGGTAATAGCCCATAACCCATTATAAAATATACAATCGCCATTGTCTTCAATATTTTTTACGGTGTCCAACTACGGATCGTCTGAATTTCTATTTGACGGTTTTTAAAAATTTATTTTTTTATTACGTTGGAATAAATCCCCACGCTGATCGTATAAACATGGCTGTACGTAGAGCTAGTCACTCTGGGACGTGGTACAACGAATCGGGTACGTGATTTCTTTGTCAACGATCGAGATCTGAATAAAACGTTACGACTTACGATTTATTTTTCAGCTAAGGAGCTTAGCACCCAATTAGAAAACTGGTTAGGTGCTGCCGAACTCACTCACGGGCCCGCCAGAGCCATAATAGCTCCGTATGTATTTTCCGAGTAGAACATTCAATAGATGTGTTATATTCATTAATCCTCAATAAATCTAATGAATTTATATCTTACAGGCATGCCGGATATCAATATTGTGGTGCTTGTGCAGCATTTGCTTATCGCCAGATAAGTCCATTCGTCGTGTAAGTTACAATGATTACAAAACTTTTCATAAGTAACACTAGTTATTTTTAGGCAACGTATTTTTATACTTGGACCCTCACATAATGTCCGTCTATCTGGTTGTGCTTTGTCAAGCGCTGTTAAGTATAGTACACCGTTTTATGATTTACAAATAGACAATGAGGGTAAGCATTTGTTATATTGAAGTGAAATTAGGTAATTGTTTTCAATTTTTATTTAGTGTATGAAGAGCTCGAGTCTACTGGACATTTCGAACGAATGAGTATGAAAGTTGATGAAGACGAACATAGTATAGAAATGCAATTGCCATACATTGCCAAAGTGATGCAAGAGTAATAATCATAAAAAAAAAGTTCTAGCATCCATAACTCATGTACAATCTGTTATTATATTTTAGCTACAAAGATAAATTTACCATTGTGCCAGTAATGGTTGGTTCGTTGAGTACTGAAAAAGAATCTCTGTATGGCCATATATTCGCTCAATATTTAGCGGATCCAAAAAATCTTTTTATTATATCCTCAGATTTTTGTCATTGGGGACAAAGATTCCGTTATACATTTTATGAAAAATCTTGGGGTGAAATTCATCAATCAATTACAACTCTGGATCATAAGGTACAACATTCTTTGAAGATTATAATTAAATTAGCTTACATTTTTTATAGAATCGAAATTAATTAAAATTAATATGCTCTATCATAATTGCAGTCATGATATGACTTTATAATAGTTATGTACGTCATTTTTTTTCAAGGGCATGGATACTATAGAAACTTTAAAACCAGCTGCATTTGTTGAATACTTAAAAACTTTCTCTAACACTATATGTGGCAGACACCCCATAAGTGTTCTATTGCAGGTAAATTAGAATAATTAGTCAAATTTATTACCATTAAACATTGTCATACATTTTTGTTTTTGTTTAACAATAATTACAATGCCTATATTACAATTTTATTATTTTTATATTTTTTTAATAGGCGGCTAATCATTTACGGAATCAAAAATTGTCACTCAAATTTTTAAAATATGCCCAGTCCAGCAAATGTTACAATCTGGGTGATTCATCAGTTAGCTATGCGTCCGCATCCCTAATAATTGAATAGCAATACAGTACTTCAGTGAACATTTTTGATTCACATTTTTCTAAAAATAAGTAACACTAAATTTAAAAACTATATACTTAATTACATAAGATTGTAAACCATTATGGTAATCAAGTTTTTTTTTTTAATATTGTTTATATTATTAAATAAATATTAATATGTAAGTTTTTTTTTAAATAAAAAAACACATTATTTTTATATAAATATATTTTGTAAAATTGATATACATATATCATGAAAAAAAAACGTCATGACTGATGATAAAAATAATTAAAAATATAAATGACTTTTGTTGAATAAACAATGCATTTAAGTTTAGTCATACAATCCCTTGTTCAGTAACTCTAAAAGGAACACTTGTTGGAGCCGTATGTGGGCTGAACATCACTTCAATGTATCTAGAAGAATGTGTCTTGGACATCATAAGTCTAGTAGTCACTAAATTCGCCCACGCAAGTCCCAAAGATGGAACTAATTTATTTCCGCCGATATCTGATATTGATGATGTTACCTTTATATGAAAACATGAAGATGAAATTTATAGTATATTGAATATTTGTTTGACTATCTTATTTATATTACCTGATTAACACATATGATCCATAGTCCATGCTCAACAGATAGCTTATGTAGGAAAACCGCTATATCTCTGAGATCTCTGGATCTACGAGGTACTTCACTTGGTGTGTATTCTCCACGGAATACAGCTGTTATACTATCAATGACAATAAGCTTTATAGGTCTGTGTAACAGTGCTCTTGGAAGCATTTCATGGATACATTTTTTTAAATCTTCCTAAAATTCATGAGAGCAGTTGGAAAAAATCTTTCAATCAAAATACAATAATTTACCACAGTTGCTATGTGACTAATCAGAATATTGTCTCCATAATCTGTTTGACATAATTCATTCATATCAATTTTACTGTCACATTGATACTTAAAACGAATATTAGAAATCATCTGTTGTATTCGACTAGAGGGAAATCGGTCTTCAGTACAAATGTATGCAGCTCCTTAATTTAAACAAAGGTCAAATTTAGAATCTGATATAAAAAATGACCAATTATTACCAACCAGATTTTGCTCCTTTGAGAGATAATGGTAGTTGGACAGTGAGCGCAATCTGCAAGCAAAATTGTGTTTTCCCACAGCCGCTTTCGCCAGAGACCTCTGTAATGCCATATTTGAATAGGCCTCCACCCAAAAGTTGATCGATCTGTTTACAGCCTGTAGTAAGTACATGGTTGTTTGGCTCTTGATGACACCTATAACAGTATTAATCAGTATTTTTTACACTCAAGCTATGTTTAAAATTAATTTTACTTGACATTTGAAGCACTTATATTAGCTGCTGCAATAAACACACGGTGAGTTGCTACTACTGTCAATTTTACTTTTTTTCTAAATTCGGCCTCAGTATACTTTAAAATATTTTTAGATGATAAAAAACCTCCTAAACAATGCAAAACAGTAATTATTTGTAAGCAATCACACTCACATATTATTTTTGGGATGGTATTTATAATATTATTTCTGTCTTTATTTCCACAATTAATTAATTCAATTATTCATTTACGTCAATAATTTATGGCATGAAAATGATGTTGAAAACCATTGTTAAAAAATAATATAATACTATCAGTTTAATGGACATATTTATCTTTGTTAAGTTTTACTTTGAACAATTATGTATTTTTATTTAGTCGGTAAAAAATAATTTTTTGTACAATAGTATTATTCTTATAGCATCATGGTATTGTTATATTATGGTAATGACAATATCATATATTTATAGAATGTTTTATTCTTTAAATGTTATCAATCCATAAAAAAGTTAGTGTTCATTTTATTTGTGGCATTGTATATTGGTATTATGACAAGGGTCATGGCAAAATAAAACCTCTTTCCGAAGTCTCTTGAAAAATGAATAAACCCAACGACCAACCTGTCATTGTCAATTGTTACCTCAGTGTTTTCTTTTTAGCAACAGGAACGAGGAACGGGAACAAGTTCCTATTAAAAGGAACTTTCCTAACGTTGCCCAAAAACATAGGGCATGGTCCATCTGGTATACTCGTTTTGAATGTAGCCAAAATAAAATAATACACCTAATTATATATATGAAGATTAGGTAATAAGTAATAACTAATAAGCTAATAATGAATAGAATGTTTATTTGATACTTAATTATCAGTTATCACCAGTGACAGTTACAAGTTTATGGAATTAAAGATATTAAAAATGTGGCTCTTGTAAATTTCCAAGGACAGAAAGTGGAGTCCGAAGTCGGTTGAGATTAGTGAATATTGTATACAAATTACACAGCATCATATTATACAAACCTTCTATACATTATAGAAGTTCTAAGCAAGGTAGGTAATAAACTATTGGTTTGTAAATAAACAAAAATTAAACTAAGCATTACACAAACAATCAGATTTGGTATATTTTTGGGTGCTTCTGACTGTAGTTAGTCATTGTTTACTCAAAAATTACATAATTTTACCTCTGATCAACGCGGCTTGCGTGTATGGGTCAAAAACGTTCAAATCCAAGTCGTCATCGGCTGACGACGAATTCATTTCACCAGCAGTAGCGGGGGTGTGCATTCACATTTCTCAAACGTCATAATCCATTCTTAGAAATTATTGTTGATGCAATTATGATTTATTATGCAAGTTCCGTACACATACTAAAGACACTGAGATGAATAGTTGAAAAAATATTTAAATATGTAATATAAATAGGTATATTACAGTATTACTGTATGTCACTACAAGCTTTACAGAATAAATTAAATCTGTTTCATTCAACTATTCTGTGGTTTTAAAAATACTTTAAAACTACCTAGTTAAATGATTTTAAACTTTGGTGCTTTACTACCGCAGTACCTACTCCCATCATCATAGATAAACGGCACACAATATGCGTCTTGCACGACCGTGCAGTCTATGTTTACAGATGAGTGATAAGGGCATAATGGTCCACTATCATAAAGTTCTTGTTAATGATTAATGACAAGGTTTATACAATTATAGGGGAGACCGGGTACAATTTTTGTTCAATAACCATTATAAAAATCTCAAATAAATTTAGCCCTCTTTATAACAATCGATGTTTCCTTGTCAAAATTCTGATGACAAAATAACAGTTTGAAAAAACCCTTTGATCATAGTTCATAATATACTTGAATATCATAGGGATTGGGCCGATTGGGATACATCGGGAGAAGCAAGATTAACTAACTTTGTCAATGAGTATCAAATTTAAAATTTAAAAATGATTTTGCAGTTATAAATATATAAAATATTTAACTATTATAGTAAAGGATTGAAAATTTTAAACAAAGTTCCAGGTAATAAGGTTATTCTGTACCTAACCAACAAATATAAAAACTCAATTTTTTTAAAGCTATTTTATACTCAAAGTTGGACAAAATTAGATAATATTATTTAAATGAAGAAAAACGATTTATAGTTTTGTTTTACATATTAAAAATATTATTCGTGGATACTTAAAACTTCTAAAGAATATTAATATATTATTATCGCTATACAAATATGATAACAAATTATTAATCAATTAAAAAATAATATAAAGAATTTTGTAAAAAAAAAAAAAAATAATAATAATAATAATAATTCAACTTAACAGTTAACCGGCTACCTTATTAATATAATATTAAAATATACAATACAGCTGTACAATGTCAAAACACAGTAAAACGACTTTTCATTTATTTATTCTTTTTTTTTTATTTTGCAGGATAATTCATTTAGGACAATATCCTAATTCTTAGACTGACAAACAGTATCCGCTCAAAATCGTTTTTCGTATACATTATTACATGATTGAATTAACATTTAACACCATCCATTACAGTCACCCACTTGTAACCTACTGTATAGCAGAGCGACTTCCACTTTTTATTTTAGATGCTGAGTGAAACGATGAATGTATTGATTTTACAACGATGTGTGTTTTTTTTT
>WHPZ01542190.1:0-13116 GCA_016617965.1 Macrosiphum rosae | reverse complement strand
CAAAATTAAATGTACTTAGGTCATTTGTTTAAGAGTTGCACAAAAAACCAAAATCAATTTTTTCGAAAACAGTTTTCGCTTGAAAATTCTTGTTTTTCTTTAATTTTTCTTTTGTTTTTCACGGCGTTTTTGAAATCTACTTGAAAAATTTTACTCTTGACCTCTCAAAGTACCAACTAGATTCACTTTCCTTTCAGAAAATATACTGTTGAAGAAAATCCAAGCACTTTTACTGTCCTAAAAGGCAATGTCAGACACAAAAGAAATAAAAAAATTTTTTTTATATTAAACAATAATATTATATTATACAATCTGTACGTTTATGCACAAATAGCATATTTGATAAGAGTTACAACTATACATGAAATACTTGATAAGAAGCCACCCACTAGTGGCACTTGACAAAATAAAAAATTAAAAAAAAACATCATTGTAAAATCAATACATTCATCGTTTCACTCAGAATCTAAAATGTCATATTGACATAAAAAATCAATATGATTTTTATTTTATCTCCTGATGTATAAATTCAGTAGGAATAACCTGTAAGCATATGGGAAATAACTTATGTGAGTACCTTGGTATTTTGTATAATGTATGTATTTTTTACCTTTTTATTCGTGATAATTGTTTATTTTGTAGTTTATTTGACTACAACAATTCTATACATTAGCCCGTATGCACGACGTTAATTCATATACAATGGATTTTTTGTTTTTTATGACATCAAATACCTTTTACAAAAACCTTTACGTTTTAATAATTTAATGTACAAGTATACCTAGAGTAAATAATGCATAATCGTGCATATGTTATGTATTGTATGTATAAGCCATTAAAATTAATTGTTATTATGTAATACCTATAGCTTAGGTATACGTTTATTTTAATTCTGACTCGTTTCGAATCTAATGGTGACCAAAGCGAAAAAATTCCAAACGCATTAGTAGTATAAGTAGTATATATTTTATTTTATTAAAATAACAATAAATAAGAAACATAGTTCATATAATTTGTTTTGAAAATAAGATTACTTATTTATGTAGGCGTATTTAGAGTAGGGTAATCAAGTGTACAACTATTTCTGTTAGTTCTTCAATTGCGTATTACTACGCTGTTAATAACAACTGTGTGTTTGAATTCGAAATATTCATTCAATTTAAATCGCTGTAAGCTACAATACAGTTTAACCAAACATTCATTGTAACAACTTACAATTAGAAAAGTTCCTATCTTATACTCAACATTTTTTTTATGGCAATAAATATCTGTATATACTGTATTCTTACTTACAAATTAAAGTACTAAAACTAAAAGGAAGTATCAAGTAGGTATAAAATAAGAATAGACTCTCAATCTATTATTATAGTCTTGTTAGCTATTTTAACTAGGTATGCAAACTTTACTCAGAAGATAACATTTTAGCTATAGTTGCCTTATTTTTAGAAGTAATTACTTACGGATACCAAATTTGTATTATATAATATATTTTATATTATATACGTTAATCTTAAATTACTTTGTTGTAACCATTAATATGTGAACTGTGTCGATCGGTGACTAATTTTACATTTTATTTGAATGACGTTGCTGTGATTTACTTGTATATGATTAATGTTACTTTTTACTTATTTACTGCTACTTACTAGTATTAATGAGTAATGTACCTCCTAAAGGTTTTTCGGTTTTTCCATTAGTATATGACTATTAAATTATCGGACTTGAGCCACATTCTTTCGAGGCATATAGTAGTTTTACTTAAAATACCATTTTAATGCATTTTTTTTAGAAAATCCATAAAACAATATATATAGGCCATGGAATACAATTTGCTTTATTTATTTCTATGTTCGTTTTTACGATAGTGCGACTGTTCCTCGATAATATCTTTAATCAATTCAATTATGACCCACATAAATTCGTGACGTTGAATTGTTAAGACTTGTCTATTTTCTTCTATTTTTTACTAGAGTTACAGCATTATTATTATAATTTTATTATCTAAAATACTTATAAATTTCCCAAAAAAATGTATGAACCATGAACACGTCATATTATTTATATCTAAATTCAAATTTCCTTTAATTGATGTTAGGTAGTTATAATGCGTTATTATTTCAATACGTCGCCCATAGTATAATACTTTTTTTATGTAATTTGGTAATTGTCCTAGGTCTAGGAGCATGAGTTAGTATCTTATTGATATGCAATTATTCACACTATTATAGCCGATGTATTATTCATAGAAACCAAATTATTGCTTATTATGAACCGAGTATAAAAAAACATTTTTTGTTAATTAAAAAGTAGGTAACTTATATCTTAAGAATGCTTTGAACTTAGCTTATCAAGATATGAATTATTTTTTTAGTTTGTCTAAATAAGAATTTTTAATATTTTGTTTCTGACTCGCGTGAGCGATGACATCTACAAGTCACGTACTAACACCATTTATAAGCGATCCATCAAACCGTCATACATAATAAATTTATGTTATGCAAAAATATAAAAGTACAATATTTCTTTGGTATTTATATTACTTACATAGCTACATTCATATGCATGAAATTAAGAGGATGCCACACCCGTATTTGTTATTATAGTCGCACATTGGTATAGCGTATAATTTATGTACCTATAGTGCATTAATGTTTTATTACAGTAAATCAAAATAAATATAGACCATACACAGTACCTTGGAATGATTCAATAATTACAAATTTTTAAAAATATTTATTATTTAACCACCATATTAAATTGTTCTAAAATTTAAATTTAAAAACCACGTTATTGCATCAATAGGTAGATACAATTTGCATTCATTAAATTATTGATCGGTAAATAAACAGTATACATTATGCTGTTTAATTACTAATGTTCCTAATAAACTAATATAATAACATAATGTACCAATAAACATCTATAATAAAACTGTATGAGTAATGCTCCAAGTAAAAAAAGCGCGCTATGTGTGTGACCAAGACCACTGCAAACAGCTGGTGTCTCGAATTATTATATTTTGATGTTTGTTGTATTATTTTTTTTTTAATTTTATATACATCAATAATGAATAAACGAAGAGTTGAGATTAAATTACAATTTTTGAATATGATAAATTCATATTTGATATCTATGACATAACCATATACGTGTATACAAATGTTTACGATAGGTACTACGATAGTGAATGTGTATTTGTGAGTAAATCACATTCTGCCTATTGCGAATAGCTTTATGACATCACCAACTAGTTTTTCCACTAATAGACGGAACACTAGACCTAAACAATAAATTGTTTGAATATTAATTTGATTTTTTTCTGTTTTGTAGTCTGTAAACTTATATAATAGGAAACAATAGGTATAAAAATATTAAGGTCACAAAAAATATCTTTGAAATTTATTTATGATAGGTATAGTAATATTATTAATGTTAGTAGTAGTATATACAGTGCTTGGAAGGAACGCGTTCAAAGGAACTAGTTCCAGTAATTTCGTTCAATGTTCAGGAATTTAACGCGAAATTAGTTATTTTTTCGTTTGAAGGAACATATTGGAATTGCGTTCATTTTTTGGAGGAACATGAACGATTTTATTATTCTTTTTTTCATTAATTTATTCTACTGGGAATTTAAATAATTTTCAGATCAAAAGTTTTTATAATTTTTTTTTAGAAATGTAATCAATAGGTTGACTCATTGATCATATATTATAAAACTTACTTTTGTTTGTACTTTGGCTTTTTAGCGGTATTTCAAATACAATATAATATAATTATTATAAAATATTATAATTAAAAAATGTTGATTATTTCAGAAAAAATTAGAATTTGTGTTAAAATTAACGCCGTGTCCTACGTGATTAAAACAGCTTGTATTTCGCCGTATGAACAGCATGGTTAGAATATAATTCGCACGCACTCGCCGGATTCATGTAGGAGACGGTGTAAGAAAACTAATAGTATGCGCTGACATATTTCAAAGAAGTTACTTATGTTGATGTTAAACATGTAAAACGTGTTAAAACTTTTTTTATGACACATCGTTTTCGGATTAACTTATATTCATTATCAAGTTATACCTAAATTATACATAGGTATTCCTCTCTATTAAATAAATTATATTTGTTTTCTCATTAATTATAATGTAACATGATTATTAAATTTAAATATTTTAACTACCTATACTATACTCACGATTCAGAAAAATAAGGAATTATATCATTTCAATTTCTGACGTACCGTATATTATGACGTGTCACGTGTGCACCTTATAATCACAAGTAAAACTTTTTGAGCTTTATTTCATTTCCCACAAAACGGTTTTTCGTAAAATCAAATAAAAACGAAATACGTGTTCTGAATTAAAAAAAAAAAATCATGGCTTAACTTTAGGATATATTTTCTGCTTATAATAACATATTATAATGTAGTAAGGTATATAGTCTTTATGCCTGTGTTATGTTATCCGTTAGGTACTTATATTTTGTTTTGATGGAGAACTTAAAAGAACTTTCTAAAATATACCGGAATAATAATTATAATAGGTATATAATATTATTATTGTTTTCTTTTGTACTTATTTAAAATTAAAATTTCCTTATCCAGTTAATTGACAGTTTATTATTTATTTAGTGTACAATCTATCAAATTGAGCATTTAACATGAATGATAGTCATATTAAAATGAACGTAACATCGTGTGATTTGGTTACTGGAGCACATATTACACATATATACATAAATCAAACTCCAGATAATTTAAATGAAAAATCATTAGATACTAAATTACTCGTCAATGGGCCTGTTGAATTTAATAAATCTAATTCTACGTTTGCGTCGAAAGAGTCCTCGTCACTGTACTCTAGCAGTATTAATGATGGTAGGGATGCGGTGGTGAATATCTTAAACAACACAACTCCATATGAATATTCTAAAGTTGTTCAATCTTCTCAGTTGAGACTAGACAATAATGGATCATATTCTTGTCATATATGTGTTAATGATAACGCCGCTCTAAATTCAGTATGCAAAACTATTAATACTGACGTGACTCGTCCAGTATGCGATGCTGATACAAATTATACTTATCCTTCATCAGAGGATGACGAAAGTTATTGTGGATATTCTATTGCTGATATCAGTGATATCGATGATATATCAGATAATATTTTAAATGATCGTCAATCTAGTCCACTTAGGGAACAAACGAGGGTACAAACTAATGGTTCTAGTCATGGCTATAATTCCAGTGGGGATTCTGAAGCTGATGGAATTATAACGTATCTAGACAAGCGTAATAATGAAGTAAGTATAAGTATAATTATAATTAACTTGCTGGTTACTTGGATAGCAAATTCTAGTATTGACATAAGACTTTAAAACTAGCTATTTTGTTTTACCTGTACATTTATCTATTTATTATGTTTACTAACAGTACATACTGCACATATCTTTTAGGAAGTACTTTATATGGTATTTATAGTTAAGCCCTTGATCGTAAATATTTCAAATATTAAATAGCTTATTAATTTAAACATTTTATTTTGTTCTAGGCTGAAGCTCGTTTGGCTGCAAGACGTCAAGCCCGTGCTGAAGCTAGAGAAATTCGTATGCGAGAAATTGAACGGCAACAAAAAGAAGCCGAAGAAAATGCAGACAAAGCATTTGACATGCATGCAGCAGGCAAGTAAAAAATAAACTTTTATATCTATGTCTGTATGTATGTCATTCTCAAAGATATAGGGTATTGTCTGTACATGCTGGGTATATCTGATTTTGTATCCAGGGTTACAGTTGAAGAGCAGCAGATTACGTTAAGTTTAGTATTATCCCAATATATGTGAGAAAAAATCTTAAAAAAAGAATAAGATGGCCAAAACAAATATGAACAAATATCAAAGTGAAACAATGTTGGTGGGAAGGGGGATATATCTGAGGGAAAATGTATCAGAGGACGTATATATTTATACAAATGTTATCAAAATGTATAATATAATGTTGAACATTTGATAGGTTAAATAATATAAAATACAAGAAAATCTTTTTATATTATATTATCTGCTTATTTCTTTTACATAAAATACAAAACATAAATATTTTACAAATACCTATGGTAATAAATATAATAAAAATAAATGCATAAAATAGTATTCATTGCAAAAGAATTTAAACAATAACAATGGCAGGAACATTGTTTCCAGTGATTGACTTGATACCCATATATCTTATAAACACTATATTATTATAAGATGTTGAACGAATATACTAACTCTATAAAATCAACATTGTCTTAATCCCAAACTAAGCACCTGTTCATAAGTATATTCAAATTTTTGTTTCAACAGTTTTTATACATTCCAAAATCATTGAAATACATTATTAACACATTGCTTGACATTGTTATCATGTACTTGACTATACTCAGCCTATTCCGAAATCTAAGAGTATTGGTCTAATATTTTTTCCGCCAACAAATTAGGCTAAGTATTCAACAAGTATTGTCATTGAAAAAAAACTTTCATGATCAATTGTTTTATATTATATTCATCACTGGGACAATTTTCCAGAGCCATCTTGAGAAATAATCTTCTCATCCATGGACACTCTTTATCTGATTTTTCAAAAGGTTGACCTAATGAGAATTTGAACCATACAATTCAGTAAATATCCTCATTGGGTTTATTTCTAATTATGCATATTAGACATGACTTGGGTTTGGATTTTGTAAAACATTCATTTCATATTTACATTTGACTCTTCTTTATTATTTATTAAACATTATGCGCTTATCATAAATAAGGAATCTTCAATGCTAGGTTTCATAAGTAGGACATTTTCCAGTTTTAATTATCTTTAAGGCTTAAAATCAGCTTGAAACCAAAAATATTTTTTTCCGAAGCGTTTAATGGCTAATTTGAATTTGTTGAACAACACCATGGCGTACTTTGTGTTCATTATGTCGCCAAAGTGACATTTAGGTTGAATATTATTATGTTGATTATGCTAGTTTTGGTGCCATGTGACAGCTTTTCCCACGACCCCCTTGCTGAACCAAAACTGATGACCTCCAGTTTGTTAACCCGTCAACACGCAGTTCTTGAGAACTTTGCAGCCAATGCTGCCTACGACCACTTACCAAAAGTTTTACTCTTTGATGAGATTTTGCATTTCGAGCTAAACTCCTGCAATGGTGGCCATGGCGGTTGACTCGTGTCTACTGTACATACGGCTTAAGGTTCTATTCGGGAGTGTGTACTTGCCGCGGTCGGTAACGTCGTAGTTTTCATGGCCCTGCAGTTGGAAATGTTCAATTTCTATAGCTAAGCTGGAAAATGTAGTACAAGGTTCCTCATAAGTCATAAGTAATTCATACTTAAACCAATAATTGTCAAAAATATACACACAATTATTTTTCTTTATAAACAATTATATAATTTAAATAAATGTATAAAATAAATTAAAGAACATTAAAGAGAAGATAAATTAAAATAGTTATTAATTTAGATTATAAAATATTATTCTATAAATATGGCTAATTTTTAAGGTTGTTCATTTTTATTTATTTGAGTACCATTTTATACTCAATTACACGTTTGTTTAGTTTATGATAAGTGACACTTCAAAGTTTTATGATTAAGTTCCTATAATTAAAGAACTGTTTGATTAAGATAAAAAATACTTTGTTTAAATATTTATGTTAAACAATATTTATTTTATTATTTGAATTTATCTTTTAGATGGGCCTATAGCAAATCGAGTATCACGAGTAGCTGCTAGTACTGCCAGTCCTAGAGCAGCCAGTTCTATACATAATACTAACAGTTACCAATCTAGTCGACGCAATTCAGTTGATTCTCTTGATGAATCTACTCCTAACTTTCGAGATTTTAGGGTATGTTTGAGTGATGTAATTCTAAATATTTTAAGAAATAAATAAAAATATAATTTTTCAGATGGAATTAAAAGACTTAGAAGAAAAGTTTCGAAAAGCTATGGTACAAAATGCTCAACTTGACAATGAAAAAGCAGCTGTGACATATATGGTAGAATTATATAAAGACAAGTACACCGATATTGAAGAAGAGCTTATGCATATAAAAGTATTTGAAATAATTTTATAATTATTAAGAATTGTTTTTTTTAATCTAATACGGTTTGACTGATTTATAGCGAGAACATAAAGAGAGTTGTAGGGAAAACGAAAAATTAAAACGTTTATTGGCTACTCAAAAACTAGAATCTATAACACTTCAACAAGAATTAGAAGAACGTGATAAACTCATTGAGGTAAATTAATATTCTAATCTAATATTTAATTTATAATTGTATATACATTATCAGTTTTTAGTTTAATTATTTTACTAACAATATTTTAATAACCAAAAAACTTTTAGAAACAATTTTATGTTATAGGATATATTCTTGATTAAAATTTGTGTAATGTGTACAGTATTATTTCGTTTCTACCAGTTATATATATTTATTTAATTTTAAAAATCCTGTAGATTGATTTAAAGTTACTTTAAAATAACTTTGAACAGTGAAAAAAATTATCAAAATAGTATTACAACAAACATCAAACAATTATTACTAACCACAAACTAAAATAATGTGGATTAGTTGGTTTAGACTCTTTAAATAATACATAATTATTATGATTATAATTTCAGGAAAAAGGACTAGTAATTATCAGCACAGAACAAGAATGTTGGAGTGAAAGTGACCAATGTAATAATAAAATAAAACGTGCCTTAGTTTCTGTTGAAAATGCTCAATTGTTACAAGATGCAGGAGAAGGTTGTTTAGGTGTGTATATAATTTTCCGTCTGTTTCACCTTACTTAAAGTATATGCATGTGTTATAACTCATAGCTAAGATTATAAATTAAAGTAAATATATATTATATTCTGAGATGTACCCCCAAAATGTAGGTCCACCACTCTAATCATCATCAAATGTAACAAGGGCTTAGGAGGGGTAGAAGTTGCATATTTTACGACCTGAAACATTTCCACACATCATCTTTATTTTTCATATATTTAAAAATACAATTTTTAATATAGTAATATACAATAATACAACAATGTTGATAAATAATAATAAATACATATTTTATAGTTGTATACATTCTTTTTTTGTAATTATGAATAAAAACCTGCTTATTTGGTCTATTCTAGCTCTTATAAGACAATAGACAAATACTAAGAAATCTAATTTTATTTAAAAAAAATGCTTAGTAATATCTCAGAAAACAATATTTTTAAAAACAACAATATAGAATATAGTATCACCTGCATATAATAGCGTATGTTTCGTACAATGATACATGGTGTTCTTAGTACTTCTTAGTACTGGGATTGCATAATATTTATTAATTTATTTTTATCATTTACTAATGTAAATATTATGGGATTATTCAGATGTACGACTCAAAAAGTTTACTGAAGAACGCAACAGCTATATAGATGAAATTAACCAGCTCAAATTAGAGTTGCAAGAGGCCAAACGTCATAGTGACAATCATTACAATGGTACAGACTCAGACGATTTGGAAGATGCCCAAAGTAAGATTGGCTGAGTGACAATTGCAATTTTAAAAGTACAAATAATATAATTTAATAATTCATTTTTTTAATAGAAGAAACTAATAAAGTTCTTGGTGATTATAAATTCAAGTGGCAAAAGGCTGAACAAGATATTTCTACATTACAAGCAAATGTAAATTAATTAATTAAAAGCCATTATTTTATTTACTAGGTTCATTTTATCTAACATGCATTAACATAATTATATTTAATTTCAGGTTGCTAGGCTGGAGAGTCAAGTTATTAGATATAAAACAGCTTCTGAAGCATCTGAAAAAGCTGAAGATGAACTGAAATTGGAAAAACGAAAACTACAGCGTGAGGTATTAAATATTGTTTGTAAAATATTTTACTTTATATTAAACATAAATATTTAAATTATATAATAATATATATTTTATAAATAAAAAGTAAACAAATAAACTCAATAAATAATTTTATTTAGCCTTCAATTTTAGCTAATATTTACTGTAAATAAATTATAATATTTATTTTCACTTAAACCAAATGGTTCCCAAAGTGTGCGCCGGGGTGTCTTTACTGGGGCACTGCCCTGCTGAAGAATTTTATAAGGTCCAAAAATAAACTTGAAACCCCAACGATTGCGGTGACAGAAACAATTATGATTATTTAATAAAAATGTATAAATTGTGCATAATTCAAACTAAAAAATATTTTCATATGACCCATTACAATTTTTACTGGTTTTTATTTAATTTTTCTTTTTTTTATGATTAGTCATGATAATATTACATGGGGAAGGTAACCTGAAAAAACCTTGGTTCAAATAAGGCGCCGCAAGCTAAAAAAATTAGGGAACTCTTGACTTAATAGATATTTTATTTTGTTTTAGCTTCGAGAAGCTCAAGCAAAAGTTGAAGAGTTGGAGACATCCAATATGCATTTGTTGAAACGCTTTGACAAATTAAAGAACGCCAAATCTAGTTTACTGAAAGATTTATAATATACTATGTTATTCACTATCGAACAAAACTGAAAGTAATCATTTTTCTCAATTTAATTACTAGAAAAACACCATACATAAAATTTACTTATTTTATTTATTTTTATTAGACGCTATTTGTTGTGCAATAAAATCTACATTCATCATCAGTGTCATATCACACAATTGATAATGGAAAGATGTGCAAAACAGGATAAGAAACATAAAATAATTAAAAACCTAATTTAGTATATAATGTTTTGAATAATTAAATTTATATTAATAAATATTTAATAACAAAATTCTAATAATTATAGAAAAATATAATTTCCGTGTAAAAATTGTTTTATTTTAATTGAAATTACAATCTAACATTATCATTTTATAAATGTTTTATTTTATATTAAGTATATTTAATTATCATTTTATTTTGAAATAATAAAATTCTTTATTTTTGTTGATTTGACTATTGTTCCAAAGCTATCAACCAATAATCCAACTTTTATTGATCGTAAATGTTTTTATTATTAGTACTTCTGTATTAGTTGAACCTTGTTAAACCAAAATTAGTGGCTCACTCTATTTATAATTTATTACTGAATATTTTATCTAGTATATTTTCTATGAATACTCTACTATAAATTTTAAATTTACTTTTCCTAAACTTGAATTTTTATAAACATCATAACAATACATTATAAAATCATATATTAATCTCTTTATCGCTAATGTGTATACTTGGACATCTTTATTAACAAAACTTGTATGTATATTGTATTTGTTTTATTATTATTATTATTATTATTTTAATTACTCTAGTAGTATGAATGTGTAAATAGGTATCACATGTAAATGATACTTGTCTATTTACTTTTCTTAACAAGATAAAATTACCAATGATTTATTTTATATTAGAAAAAAGTAAGCATTTGAGCATCTTTTAAAATATTCTCTTAAATGTTGCTATCTAATACTGAGATTAGGTAATAAAAATATTTTAAAGTTAAAGTTTGTACTTTTATAGATTTATTATACTATTTGAGTTTTGGAAAAAAAATATAAGACATGGTAATTTTATTTTGTTATTCATTCATGTACTTTTCGAGTAAAATTAATTTACTATACTCAGTTTCATGTAAGACTAGACTCAGACAGACGGCTTCGCCCTAGATAAAATGCATCACTTTATTATTCCAACAACCGCCTAGTCTGCATTTTGCTTAGATTAATATTGTTGAGCAAATTTTTGTCATGGAAAATTAAAACTGATTTATCTTGAGGTGTGATGGTCTTATCAAACCGTATGAAAATAATACGTCACGTGAGGCTATTCTTATATGAGACAGAGGTTCTATGTAGTTAAAAGTTATGAAATATATATATAAATTACTACAGATAATATGTTGTATTTATTAAAAATAATAATAACAATCATTTAGTATAGTCTACTTATCTAATTTTTATATTTATAAACTATTAAAATTAAAATTGTTTTTTAAAAAAGTAACAAAATAAATTAAAATGCATTTTCATAATAAATGTATTTATTATATTATAATAAAATAAAAACATTAACTTGTCTGGAAAGATTACCACACCCTATACTGCATAATATTACCTTTGATTTTAGAATATACTGATAAGTATTAATATACAGAGTGACTAAGTTTATTGGTGTTATCATTTAACAGTGAAGGTATCCACCATTGTAATGTTAGACATGTGTAGTGATTGGTCTGTAAGTGAATGCTATTAACTTCTTGCCACAATTGGCACAATTTATCTGTATATTCTAAAATCAATGATACCTACATATTTACTTATGTTTTAAAATATGATTAATGAATATTTATACATTGCTTTATATGTATTTAGAATTATATTATTTATTATTTAATCCTAAACAATGTAATACTAACTAGATGAAATTAAAATATCAAACCTATACTTATAAGTATAGATCATTGAAAACAATATCAAAATTATTTCTTATACTAAACTCATGTTTCAACCGCTTTTTTTTTTGTGATTTTATTTTTTGAAACTTTCTACCCAATAATTTGAAAATGTGACTTATGAAATTTGAACTGTATTAGCAGTGCCGGATAAACCGGCTAAAGCCACGGTCTGCTCAATAGTATACCAATAGTATCACAATTTTTTTTTATAAGCATTTAAAGATCGAATTTTGACAAAATTTATTAAATTTAAAATTGAATAATTATTTTTTAGTTAAAAATGTATAAAATGTTCAACTTTTTTATCTAAGGGTTGAAAATTTAAAACAAGATTCCACGTAAGTAGTTAATTATGTTACCAAAAAACCTAAAATAATACATAACCACAGTTTATTGTTATGGTAATTTTAAGTTCAAATTGGGACAAAATTACATTTTAAAAACCTAGAATAACTATTTTGGTTATTTTGTTGTGATTATATACTATTATTTGTGGATAATTGAAACTTCTAAAGTATTCTATTATATATCTATTATAATATCACGGATTGTTGTTGATGTATAACAAGTTATAAGTACCTACCTAATGGCTATTGTGATATAGTTAATTTGGAATTTATTATAGATATCTA
>WHPZ01542174.1:0-10269 GCA_016617965.1 Macrosiphum rosae | reverse complement strand
AATCTCGTATTACATATTTAAATCTTAGATTTAAAAAGAAAAATTTTTCAAATTCTTAACTCAAAATAATTTGCTAATTTTCGTGATTTTTCGATATTTTGTCAATTTTGGAACTTTAAATGATTTTAAAAAAAAAAACTGTGACCAAGGATTTTTAATATTTTTCCAAAGACTATTGTAACAATATACTAGGAGCCTTATATTACATTTCCAAGTATTTTTACTTAACAAATAAAGTTCAATTGACATTCATAGAAAACAAAATTAACAAAATGGGAAACTGAAAATGTCCCTAAACAGTTCAAAATATTTGGAAAATGTTATCATGCATAGAAAATTCAAATATAAACAACCAGTGTAAATTTCATGTATCTATGGTCATTTGTTTTAAAGTTACACCAAAAACCAAAGTCGATTTTATGAAAAATCGATTTTGAGTAAAAATTCCCGTTTTTCCTTAATTTTTCTTTGGTTTTTCTTGGCACTTTTGAAAATTACTGGGGATTTTAAATTTTGACCTCCCCAATGCACCAACTATATGCACTTTCCCATCAAACAAGATACTGTTGAAGAAAATCCAAGCACTTTTACTGTCCTAAAAGGTGATGACAGACACAAAAATAAAAAATAAAAAAACACACATTGTAAAATCAATACATTCATCGTTCCACTCAGAATCTAAAAAATAACGTTTGGAACGTATTTTTCGTTGTACGATGTACTTATGTAAACAATATTATAATACTATATTGTTATTAGGAGATCTGATATAGGTAATACACTAATACCTGACTGGCTGACTATTACTGTTATGTACGATTTTTAGGTCATACAAACCATGACCACAACTGCTGTATTGTATATTTTATAAAATATAATATAATGTATAATATACGTTTCATGTCACTTTTGATTTACCTGTATACATTGGTTTTACGATCACAGATTTAAAATTTATGTGGCGCTAAATATTTTATTACTCCTGGTTGTTCAACGTCATTTCAGAAAATCAAAACAATAATATTCATTGTGACTAAAACAATAATCGCGAAATTATTACACGAAACTCTATATTATGATTTTAATTTAATGGTTTACCTGCATTATGCTACACATGTATCAAAATAAATACAATTTCACGAACGTTTAAATACATAAATATTAAAATCTTAACATAATATAAAATTATTAAAACGTATTTTTTGTTTTAAATATTAGACTATACATAGGTACCAATTAACTCAATAATATGAAGTATGTCAAGTACGAGAAATAATAAATATTTATAATTGGTTACCTACAAAATTTTATCTACAATAATATTTTCATTGTGAATATGAACTTTAGGGATTTTCAAGTCACTATTTAATTATTTTATTTTCGTTTTTTATCATCGTGGTTTTGTTAACTTTTGTTTTATATTGACGATCCATATTTTTTAATTCGATATCTTGAACTAAAATATTTTCTAAATGTTTGTTGGGTATAAATATTGAATTGTGAACAAACATCAATAATAACAACATGCAATTGTAGAGGTTACAGATGGGTTGAGTGCAAGGTTCGAAGTACTGGGTCCAAACCATTAAAACCCGGTGGGTTTTAATGGGTTGGGCCCAGTTATAAAACCCAGAAAAAATACCCAGTAAAAAAATCCAACAAACAAAAAAATTAATAATCTTCAAGTTGCATATTTATTTTTATTACTTCTTAGTTCTTAGTAGTAGTTAGTACAATAAAAATCAAAAACATGTAAGAAAAAACAATAAATATTATAATTCCCTTCTTATAATATTAGTTTTAAGCTCATAACAATGAATGAAAAATTAAATAACATTTTACTCCGACAGTCGGAGTGACCAACCGTAGAATGAAAATGGGAATATATTATTTTCAAATTTTTAAAACTTTTTAAAACCCATTTAAACCCAACCGGGTCGGGTTTTTTAAACCCTAGTTGAGTAGAGCATGTATATTTTGCGAGATGCCCGCGGCCCTACTCCACAAAGAAATTTAATTTTGAACCACCAAATAATAATTTAAATTTAAAAAAAAAATTTATTACGCACAGTCATTATACAATAAATAATAACAATATTATACTGAACTACTAAATATCGATTCCTTTGAATAATGAAAAAAACCTAAAAATTAAATTCACAAACCCAATAATGATAATCCGTCATAGGTTATATGTATGAATTCTTATCATTGATATATCTGCAATACAAATGTCAACAATTTTAAATCTACATAAGTAAATAAGTTTAGATGATTAATGTCAGGAAAACTTTAATAATAATAAAAGTATTATGCATGTGTCACATCCAGTTTTAAAATACATAACCAACATCGACATTCTAATATAAAATAATAATTATTATTTATTACAAACTTTTCTTTCCGAATTCACCTCTACCACAACTACTACTAGGTACTACTATTATTATTATAGTAACTCCTTCCTTCTGTTCTCACCGCAATCTCACACAACACAATTAGCATTCCACTAGGTATAGGATTACCATCTTATAACATTATGCATCATTGTGCTTAACATTATGCACAAACGCACAATACGAAAACTATTTTCTATTATTTATCCGTAACCGAGTGTATACAACACATAATACACGTTGACATATGTTTATTGTTTAACTCCTGAAAGAAAAAATCTATATATTTTACCGTTGGTACTTTGCACTGCATTAATAATAAAAATGTAAATATACATGCGATAAATGTCAATATAAGTATACACATTGTGTTATTTCACGTGTCTAGTTATACGCGTGCAAAATGCACATAACTTATTAAATTGAATTTAAATCGTCGTCATAAATAATTTAAATTGTATCTATAAATAATTAATTAACAACACCAATTTTTACAGTGTCGAAAAACAAAATATTGCCCCGGTGGTTACGACGGTCGGCAAACGTTTAGGACGTAGTGGCGGCTGTATCGGACAGTGTTTTAAAATGGAAAAACTGTAGAAATATTATATTTTTACGTCTGTCTATAGCATCGTATCATTATTATTTTACACTTTACTCTGCAGTTCACCGGTTAGGTTCATGTGTTATAAATAAAGTGTGCACTGTGCACTAAAATACGTCGTCGTCGTAGTTTACCGCCTCAACGAGTCGACAGTTTGTTTTTTTTACATTTCACACACTCACCTATATGATCGCTGTCATATTCAATGGCAGTATGGCAAGCATAGGTCAAACATCGTTTGTTCAACTGTTAATTAATTTTTATATCCTATTAGATATACCAGCTATAAGCTACCTATATAGCACTAGTGCCACAGTTATGTACCTGCACTTGATTTGATGCCTAAATATCTTATTGGCATACCCGTGACTCGGATATTACCACATTAATTAAAAACTATATATAATATAATATATATGATAATAGGTATACTTAATATAATCGTAAGAATACTGGCTTATGAAGTTCTAGTAAAATTGTGTGTTTCAAAATTAAATAGTTTCCGACAAATAATTTCTTTAACATTATATTATTATTAATATATTATATAATAACTTATGAGTTATGAGTATAACTACTTACAAGTCGTATTTTAGGAGTATATAATATAGTATAATAAGATTAAAATCAATTTTAATAGGTTCATAACAGGAGAACTGCCTTTTCCTCAATCCCTTGGTCAAGACAAGCATAAAAAAGTTTCGACATAATATTTCATTAGTCCAGACATATTCTACCTACGGCCGACAAGCTTTAATTTAAGCACACAGAATAAAAAAACTCAAAATTACAAATTACACTGATTTAAAACTTACAATTTATTTCTGTATTTTACATAAATCATACAATATTATGTGACTATAAATGTATTTTTATCTTTTATTAACTAATCTCCTGCTTCTAGGCACTTTGATTATCATCATATTGTAGCGGTCCGTTTATTATAATGTTACAAAAATAATGTTTGCGGCCCAGTTAAACTGCAAAGGTTGAGGTCATGTCGACATTTTATAGATATACGTAGTCAGTGGATTACAAAAAATTGGCACTTTACCTAATCTACAAATGACTCTTACTATGGTAGTAAAATGTAAAATTCGTAACAATATTGTTAAGGTAGAATAAAAATTATACACTACACTCAATACAGTTTTAATTTTAATTTATAAATTTCATTGACTAAAGAAAGACTATGTCATAATATTTATAATTGGTTTTCGACATCTTGTTCTCAAGAAATTTCCATCGATAGGATTATAATCTGGCCGTTAGACGGTAGAACGGAGAACAATTTTATAATAACCTACTTACCTATCACAATAATTAGAAATATTTCTAGAAAAAGAGAAAACAATTAAAGTTTATAAATATAATATTTAATAAATAATATAATACTAAATGTATGTAGGTATAATGTTTATACATTTATATACAGTTGGGTTATTAAAAATCATTCATCTGTTGTTTGGTACCTGGCCTCCTAGATTGCCTGATCTGGGGGCTTCCTTAAACCTATTTGTTGGGTAAGGGACGAAAAATAGAGGTTTAAAGTTTAAACTCAGTCTTTACATGATATATTATATACATTTTTATAAATAATTTGAGAGGACGTTACACCTCCACGACGTGTTGTCTCTGTCTTAAAGATAACAATTTTGTATTGTTATAGCCTAAATATTAGAGTGACCTCACCAATTTTCAAACTTAATGTAAATACATTATCTGTGTGTTCGATCTAGTGGGTTTATTATAATATCAGAAAAAATAACGTGGGCCTTAAATAATATTTTTACCTTTACATTTTATAATATGTAAAATTACTCAAATATTAAAACATCAGAGTAATATGGATTATTATGAATCTAAAATTCGCTACATTATTCGTTAATTATATGTAAACAACACAATGCGGGTACAACGTGCTCCTTAAGAGGTGATGGATAGACAATTTTAATCACATAATATAATATAGTATTATATAAGGCTCTCAATATATTGTTACAATGACATTTTAAAAATATTAAAAATCCAGTCACAATTTTTTTTTATAAGCATTTAAAGTTCGATTTTTGAAAAAATTTATCAAATTTAAAATTTAAAATTTAATAATTATTTTGCAGTTTAAAATTTATAAAATATTCAACTTTTATAGCTAAGGATATAACATTTAAAACAAAGGTTCCACGTAAATAGGTTATATATAAATTACTTAATTCACAATAATATCATTAAATATACATAGTAATACCATAGGCTGACTGACCGTCTTCGCTCAGAATCGTTTTTCTTATACTATGATATTATATCATTGAATTTAAATTTAACACTATCCATTTCAGTGACCCACTTTTTTTTTTTTAGTTAAAGTGTATAGGACCTAGCGGAATCAACGTATATTAAAAAAATTCAATGGAATCGATAGCCGGCGCAATCTATAAGTATCTTACAGGTAAAAAGGTCATTTCGCAGAATTGATATCTAATTCCCACGAAGGTATGTTATAAGATTTTTCAGTTAAAATTCTATACAGACAGTCTGTGTAAAATGGGAAGGAAAATAAAGTTCAAAAGTACCTTATATAATAATTATTTTATATTTTATAAAAATAGTTTGTAACCAAAGTAAAAATATGGGCCGCAATTCGTTTATAATATAATATACTCTCCAAAAACCTGTGCAGCAGTTTTAAAAAGGCCGAGTCCGAATGTATATGATAAGCCAGCCACTTTATAATCATTACTTCCGCTTACAGCTGAGTCCACAAATTACAACTTTTGTATAGACCAACAGTTTCCGTATTCCGTACCGGAATCATATATTGGTAGGTATTTTATTTCGATTTAATTAGCCGTGGCTTAGTTAACTTTGGTAACCAGTTCGAATCCTACAAATAATATATGCTATATGTAATAATATGGAGGTACACCGCATACGACGTATACACACCGTATATAAATAATTTAAAATATGATGGTCATATTATAGTCCCCACATAATACGAGGACGGAGGAACTTGCGATGAGAGAGCATCAAGTGGCGCAGACACGCGTGGGCTAGACGGGTTAGTAGGTTCAAATGGAGAAAACGTGTGACTTGCCAACATTTTAAAGGTATGACAGACACACCTCGAAAAGGCACCTATAAAAATATCCAAAGTGTCGGAACATAATATTTTAATTATTAGTCTTTGGATGAACAAAAAGTTCCAAAAATTAGAATTATATATTATGCATTTTAAGTGCATCATTAATGCATTTACAGCCGTAGGGGGCGGGAAGTGAGAATGCTCGGTGATTCACTCTTAATATAATACAATACTTCAAACAGTTAGCACACCATTTGTCATTAATCATTATATATTTCTGAAAGAATATTGACTTTTTTCGACCATATAGTTTTGAAAATTGAATGAGATACAATTCTGGCATTTCATAAAAATATTGACATTCGTCCTTGCACTTTTCTCCATTATTAACTTTTAGTATTTTAATGACAATGAATGTGTGTGTTTAATCTGGAGCTGAGTAATATTATCTGAATTACGAGTGTTCACTGTTATAAAGATATATACCTACTTACTAAGATGCAAGCAGAATGCCAAAAAAATTAAAATTAAAATTTTGAGTCGGGTAAAGAATGCATTAGTGTTACAGTAGTATTTAAATATCACCATGGTTTTATAAAGAAGGGATGAACCAACACGTTCGTGTGTAGTTCTTTAGATCGTAAAACTGTTATGTTGATGGTGTAATTGGTATCTTGGAGCGGGTATTTTTCAACTTTCACAGTTGTCTTATGAATTAAATAGGTATAAGCGATTTAGTACTTTAGTAGTAACCGTATAGTACCTAGAGGTGCTCTTAAAGTCTTGAATTATCACAATCAGCGAAAAACCAAAAAATAGTTATTTTTACAATAAATTAATTGAAATTATTATTACTGGTGAATGGTAGTGCATGTTATAAGTATTGTATTAAATAATTATAGGATATTAAAAAATATTCAAAATAACGTCTCCATAACATTTAGTGGGGCAAAACATAAAAATAAGTAAAACCGTATAAGTATAAAACAATGTTTTACATTTTCATAAACATTTTTTACATTTAATTACATTTTGACCTTCAGATAACGAGTTCCGCTAGTGCGATAAACTGTATGTGCCAGGTGATTCATTTTAATGTACACATGCACATTTCAATCATTATTCTTTTTTTTTCCACGAACACTGGTAGCGATTTACATTATTTTAGTGGTATGTGAATAATAATTATGCACACTAAACATTATTCATAAGATAATAATAATGGAACTTTTCAACCGAAATCCAAAAAAAAAAAAAATTATCGATGTATGCCGATACCAAATGTAATATGTATAGGTTGCTCGTTGACTTGGTGTTATTATACTTATTATATGATATATTATATTATACATAATATATTGAGAGAGAGTTTTAAATTACAAAGGATATAATATTATTATTAAATAATTTACAAAAAACTCTGCCCATTATTGTTACATATGCACCAAAAGTTTAAAACAATATAAAACTACAAAAGTGTCACTCCCTTCAAAAAAACGCCAGCGCCTCGACCTTATAATATTTTTTTCATTTTCTTTTTAAAGAACTCCAAAATCGTATTGTGTAGCTGTCGTCATTAATGCCAAGATATAATACGTAGGTATACAGAACCATCAGCTGAACTGTATGGTTTGGTTGCAAGAAGGATTATACTTTATGATTCTGACGTAATCCACACATTTTTGGAGCCTAAAAATGGATGACACACACAATAACTGTGTTATATTTAAGTCCACTACACCAATATGTCTTGTGGTTTTTTGTGGGTCAAATTGTCTATAGTATAAAACTGTAAATGTGTATCAGTCACCACGAATGTAAATCGGACTTGTAATTGATTGGATACGGTGCATGTCTGGTGCTATTTTTTGAGTTAAAAAGTCGAAAGTCGAAAGCGGTATTTGGGTAGAGGTGTCTAGTTATTAGTCACCACCCATGTAAGTTGGATCAGACTGGGCAATCCGCCCATCGACGGATTTGGGTACTGCACTCATTATATTTTGGATTAAGTTTTAAGTGCGTAACTCGGTTTAAATGAAATACAATAAAACAATTATTATGAACAAAAAATATGGCACATACCATGTGGTATGTATTATAATTTATAATACATATTTACAGGTATGCGTAAAAAAATACTTATGCAAATAATTAACAATAATAGGGAATAACAAAAAATTAATATAATAATATGTATTAACTCCCGAAATGATCAACTATCACTTTTAAAAAGAAAACATTTTTAAGACTGGAAAATTAAATTAAAGGAAAGTAATTTTATAATGATAAAATGATAAGTGGGGCTAAATTGAAATTTACGTTTTATTATGTAAAAATACGAATAATGAAATTTTCTAAAGTCCTAAGTTATTATTTCAAAATTAAATTGGAGCTATTACATTGCCATAACTCGTAAGTAATCCAGTAGGTAGGTTATTACTTTACATTAAGGTAGTCTCAAACCCATTGAATGATACACGCTAAAACAAATGTTACTGAACTCACCTAAACACATCGTAATTATTATAAGCGTCAAAAAGCAATTAGCCCCAACGCAATGAGGCCATTTCTATATATTTTAGCTTAAAGTGAAGTAAGAGGGTCGATTTTTTTTAATGTAGTTACAGAGTTGACCAAATATTAACCAAATAATTTAATCATAATATATTTTTTACAATGGGAACTCGTTGACTCGTATTTTTTATTTTCGTTATTTTTCATCTATACACATAATGTCTATTATAGTTATCAGTACCGACATAATATAATAAAGTACATAAACTGATATATACCTACATTATATACTATATGTGATATTGTATACATACGACAAATGTCAACATACATAATACTGGACTTCCCGACATCCCGAACAAACATGAGAAATAAAACGTGTTTTTTTCTGGTTTAAGTGGGTTGACAAATATTATATAAAAATAATAATGGCCATCCACACACAACGCGAATGGTTATTGATTTTTATTCCGTAATGATTGCCGTTCCAAGGAAATAATTACTTTGGCAGTTTAGCATTATATAATGTAATATATCATTCGTTATACGGAAATCTTGTGCCAAGAATATATTTTCAGAGATGTAAAATAAAGAGCATAATATATATGCCTACGTCTGTTAAAAAATAGTTGAACTACCGTTTCAGTGCCATTACAGTACATTGCCGTTTACAGTAGATTTTAACTAGCTGTTGGGTCACTTCGTCTTATATATTGTGTACAAAAACGAATAATTAGTAATAATACTTACCATCATCACTTATCATAGCATAATATTAGCACGATATACGGGGGCTGTACTGCCTGTACTTGATTGAATTTTATTTAGTACCTATCATTGATTATTATAGACAGTGAGTGCCTATAGTTCACTACTTATCAATAATCAATGTAAATATTAAGAATTACAAAACCACTTTTTCACTTTACAAATACAGTCTGCTATAATTGTTGAAGTAAAAAAAAAAATGATAATAATTATAGTACAATGAGTTGTGTGCGATGGTATGAATCGAAAGAAAATATAATATTATCCGTAGTACAAATGGTAATTGGTTATACTGATTACTGGCATAGAGCACGAGGCATGTCGGTTAATTTGAACCAATAATCGATTACCACCCTCAACCTCGGAACGAATTAATTTCATTTAAATGTAAGTGTAATTTTTATGGACTTTGGAACATATGGGTTAGTTGCACTACAGTAAGAAAAAATACCATTTTGTTCTAATAACAATTAATAGTTTGTTAATATGAGTACATAGATAACCAGCTGGTACTTAACTATAATATTTTAATGGTATTCAAAATTTCAAAATACATAGGTAGGTAATAGTAGCCAGTAGGTACCTACCTAATATATCGGTAATAATATATGACAATAAACTAACACAATATCCTAGAAAATCGGTAGTAATTATACCTAGGTAGGTGTTATATTGTTATATGATACGCAGTGTTAGGAACAGATAACAAAAAAATTATCTAGATAAAGATAAAGATAACGACACTAAATTTTATCTAGATAAATAACAGATAATTATAAAAATTAAAACAACTAATTTAAAAAAAGGTGGGTAAGTGGATGTCGCTCTGCTGTACTGTAGGTTACAAGTGGGTCATGGTATAATGGATGGTATTAAATTTGAATTCAATGATATAATATCAT
>WHPZ01542172.1:0-11719 GCA_016617965.1 Macrosiphum rosae | reverse complement strand
CTAACACTCCGAATGAAGATTTTACTTAAAGAAAAACTAGAAAAGTTACTCTGAAAATCAGAAAACTGAAGGCCACTTTTCAATGAGATTTTTGTATTGGTTGGTTTTAAATGGTTGCCATTGGTACCATAATTTTATAATATATTTTTTATATTATAGAAGAAATTAGCATTTTTTTTCTCGACATAAATGGTTGCCACGGATTACTTTATGTAATATTCGGGTAATAATGAACTTATAATTTTGATATTTGGTTACTATATTTTTAAGTCACATCGGTTTATCTGAAGTTATTAGACTCAAAAATTACTGGACCGTTTTCAATAAGAACTTATACCAATAGATTCCTTGAGACTTGTAGTATACGTTATTGTATCAACCCTTATTATATAGGTAGTTAAATGAAACACATTAATTTAAATGGTTACCATCGTTTACATTTCTAATACAATTAGTGGGTATATGGTATGTACCTACCAAATTTGTACTAATATAATATATTCTGAAAAAAAAATCAAATCTTTATTGCATAGGCAACGCCGGAAGGGACAGCTGATAGTGTTATATGTAATAATAGCATATAAAATATAGACACACATCACGCTCTTGACAATATCCGGAAAAGGTTTGACTTTTACGAATAAGTGAAAATCTCAAACGGTGCATATTACATAATACTATATGTATAATGTTATAAAGATACCTACTACACATAGTGGCTGATTCGATTCGATAATTTATACTCGTGGAACAGCAGATATTATTGTTATTATTATGTTTGACTTTAGTATAAGTTTGACTTTTTATATACATAATAATATATAAATAGGTATACATGTATAATAATAATAATACGGATTCGTTGTAATCTGCGACGTATAAAAACCGTCATCCGCAGAAGGCCGTCTTTTCGGATTTAATCGTATGCAGACGTATACGATTTCGCACGCGAGTGTTTTTGAAATTTTGTACAGTTCACACTCGAGATTTTCCGGGAAACAAAACGGGGCTAGCCGAGCGTATCGAATCTCTTGATGCGTCTCTGTCCTCCCGCACTCGATATACATACGGAGGTATACATTAAAAATATATATGAATACCTATATTATTTATTTTTCCGGGAAACTTCAAACGAATCCGTCCTATAATATTGTTTGTGCGGACGAGAAAGGTTCATAATATATAACAATGATAATAAAAATAATAGTGATCTGCGACGGTTATATGCGGAAACATATCCGAACGTGCCTTTGGACGGCGCATGACAAGAGTGACACTAAGACATCCGAATCTGCCGGAAACGGAAGCTTAAGACGCACACAAGAAACCGTTACAAAATATAAACATTTAACGTAATAACGAATACGTCATACGGTTTTCAGTAGAAGAGTAAGAAATCGTTCTATATTATGATATGACTGCAGGAGCAAGAGTTGTAACCGCAAAATAATAACGTAGCAACAATACATCGAGTTCGTATATAGGTATGCCAAGTTATATTATAAATTTATCATAAATTATAATCGACAAAAGTAAAAAAAATAAATAAACAGGTACATGTCTCATCGCCAAGTTTAAAAATGTCTTATTGCTGCACAACATGTGTCTTCACAAAAATAAAAGTTAAATTAAGTAGCTAAAAAACATCATATTATTTTATTATTCTCTAAATTTGATCGTATACCTGCAATCCATTAAAAGCTATGATATTATTTTGTAGGCACTATGTGTTTTAGTACTATTGCACTAGGTAATTACTTTGTTGTTGATTATTTCATAGCCATAAATATATTGAATTAATTAAAATAAATTGTGATTTATGAATATGAGGTATTTTAAGATGGGAAATAAGAAAAACAATATGAGAGTCAAGCACAATTAATATAGTATTTATTAATATTTTATATTGTATATTTATATATACGTATTAATGCATTATACATATTTTGTTTTACATAAGCGGTTTATATTTAAAAATAATTAATTGTATATAAAATATCTAGTAGGTAAAGATAGTTATGCTGTATAACTATTGTTTACCATGGTTTACAAAATATATTTCAAAGTCATCATATTGATTTGAAAATCAAATAGATTTAAAAATCAAGAAAATTATTGAGTATAGATTGCTTGTATAGCGACACACATTTTATTGAAATTAACAAAAACAAAAAAAAAAAATGGATCAAAGATCACTGTTACGTATGTTCCATCATCGAATATAATTAATATATAAATGCAAGTTACCTACTTATGGTCAATTACAATAGTTACAAAATACAACAATCGCCATGACGTTATGATATTTTATTCCCTGCAAGTGACCCTATACCAATTTCTATCGGGTTGAGTGGAGGGAAAACATCAATACGACAATAGTATGATAAACAATATAGTGTAGTACCTACATAATATATGTTATTTATAAATTATAATACGCCTCTTCCCCTCAATTTCCTCATTTTTTTTTCTCTTTCGTTTTGCCACACGACGATTGACCGAGGTCGTACGGATAAAACAATAATAATCGTCTCCCGCGCCGCCACCGTCGGCAGCCGATTTCCACGGCCGATAGTCGTATACTACAACAACAACAATAATAACAATATGATAATGATGAAAAAACAACGCACTCACGCACACGTTTTGCCACAAATACTCGCATATACTTACAATATTACTACAACCTACTACCACTGCTACTACTACTACCACTGCTACTACTACTACTGCTACTACTACTACTACTACTACTACTACTACTACTACTACTACTACTACTACTACTACTACTACTACTACTATTACCGCTGTTGCTACTACCACTACAGCCGCTACAGTACTCTATACATTATACCAGGGGTCTCCAACCTACGGCCCGCCAAAGGTTTTTCACTGGCCCGCCAAGCTAATTGAATTGGGAATTTCGAAAAGGGCTCATATCTGAAAATTAACATTTTTCAGGAAACACAAAAAACTGATTTTCTTTTTAATTTTGTTTTTTATTGTAAGTATCATTTTTTTTTCTAAAATTACTGACTGTTATTTTATTGGAAAAATGATTCATTAAATTTGCCGAGATGAGTCTTTTTCGAAATTTTATACGAGGACTGTAGTGATTTAAAATTTAAAAAAAAAAATGTGTATTTCATCACAATAGAAACAGATATGGGCTCTTTTCATGAAATATCGACCAATATGTGTAAATGGAAAAAACTCGGAAAAATCTATTTTAATCAAAACTCGAGATTGGCCCTTTTCGAAATTCCCAAATCAATGAACGTTTTAAATTTACATTTAGTTTTCATTTTTTTTTTCTTTTGATGTTATTCGTAACAGCGCTTATAACAGTAATTTATAGCTATATAGGTACTAAAACTAATTAATAATAGAAAAACTCGTTATGAAATAAAAAAAAATATATAAACAAACATTAATTTTTCTAAATAAATCTCGTCTATTCTTCAATTTCTTTACAGATCTATTCCTTTAAAAACGTTGGCCCGCGATGTCCACCCAAGCGTGTCTCAATGTTGGCCCTCCCTAAAAAAAAGTTTGGAGACCCCTGCAGCATTATACTATAATAATATATTCTACTACTACAGCCGCTGCTGCTACTACTGTGGCTACTATATAGTACTACTATAATACTACTACAATATTACTATAATACTACGGGCCGGAGACTGACCAGACGACTGTTATTATCATTATGCGACCGCTATAATATTAATATAATATACACTATTGCTCGGCGGCTGCCGTCTCGACGATAACGTCTCGTCCTCAACGCAGCCGGTTTGTCACAATAACGCGAGTGCAGAGTTCCCGACGTCGTCGTCAGCACGATGACCCGCCTGCGCACCTGTCTGCCTAGTCGTCGTGAAAACTGTTGCCATTGTTTTATAACAATAAATAATTATTACTAATATAATTACTTACCCTGAGGGATTCGGCTCGAAAGTTGGGTATTTAAAAAAATATTTTTGCCAAGATCAAATTTTATACTTTAGGCCCGCTGCTGCTTACCTCAGATTATATAATCTGTAAACTAATTCGCTGTAATACAGATTTTTTGAAATTTTGAGTTAGTTATACAATCAGAATATGCTTTTTGTGATATTTTCAAAGATATCAAAACATAAGTCCTATATACAATAAGTGCATAAATAGCAAGAAGTATACTAACTTAGTCCTAAACTATGACAGTAGTATATATGCATTTCCAGCGTGATACATAGGAAAAGGAATACTACATAATATTTTTGCAGTATACAATTTCAAGACCTTGCAACAAACATTTTTGTTTTGTCTCTCCTGTAAAATTTGCTTTTTGTGACTTGCATTACTTGACTGTGGTACAGTTATATTAAATATAATATAAATTTTCGATTACAACGACGACGTTTTTATTATTGCAGATTAATACCTTCGATTATTTATCCACTGACAACAGACAGGAATAATACGTAGGCTGGGTATGTGAAAAAAATCTTTAAATATTATATTATTACATCTACCATCAACATAAATTAACATCATTTTTGTGAAATCTTCGAGAAATGCAAAATCCTCCAAAACTATATTAGAAAAATATGAAAAGTAAAATTTCGTATTTGAATTTTTTGCATATTATCGTCGAAATATTCTGTATGTTTATAAGACGTACTCCGTTCGGTATGTGAATCTGTAAATGTTTTTGTACATCTTACTAGGATTTTATGCAATTATTTCTATAAGTCGCTTGAACCCAATCGAAACGAATATATAGTAGTTACAAAATTTGAATCAAATATTATATACTTTTGATAGGGGAAATCACGTTTTTCGGGTTTCTTTACACCTCGATAATATTATAGTTAGTGTTTTAGGCGCCAACACCACCGTATCTTAAGATAATTTTTTTAATAAATATTTATCCTCGTCTATACAATATAAAGTCAGCAAGCGGCGGCCAGCTTCTGGAGACAACACGGTAACCAGACGGTCATTCGTTCCAGTTATATATTTTATAATATAATAAATATCGTGTATACACTGGGCGTCTGGAAAGTTTGGTAGCCTCAAATTTGTAGCCGAGATCGACTGTGTATATGGAATCGCGATAACGATTAGAGAAAAATCTTTAATTTAATAAATAGTAAATTTAATGAAACAGCGTTATCTTTAAACCTTGCGCATTATACTCTTTCCGTAACATCGCATATTCTTATTAGGTAGATAATAGTATAGTATGTGATCATATCTTATATACTATACAGTCATTTACCGTCTCCAAACTTTCTAGACACACTGTATAATATAATCTCTATTATATATAATAAAATGGTATTATAATGGTACGCGGTGCACGTCGATATCGCACGACGTATAATAATTAAACCATTTCCCAGTAGGTTCATCGTGTTTTTTCAAACTTTGTAATTTACATGACCGATAATTTCTAACTTTTAATTAATTTTCGCGTATTCAAATAGGAATATTTTAACCGATCGCAGCGCTAAATTATTATACTTTTAATTGTATTCGTCTTAATTAATTAAATCGAAATATATAGTACTCGAAAGTAGAGCTTGTTTATTTAGATTTAATATAGTCACTGTGTACGGAATGCGTGTACAATTTACTTTATAGTGCACACAAAGCTTTGTTAAAAACAAATTTGGAGCGGATGAATATCTCAATTCGTGACTCGATAATCTGCCACTGTCGATTTCAAACGATAGCCACGATTTTTATATGAGTCGTTATAACAATAGCAGATATTGTAATATTATTATGAGTAGGTACCTATATGGTACTCATAATATACACGCGATAGTATATTACTATGCAAATGTGTACTTATTATAGTACCTAGTATACTTTGTAAACAGATACTATAGATAGTATAGGTACATGCACTCTGGAAAATTATTGATATAATATTATTATTTATTAAGTATATCGATATAGGTAACAATAATTATAAACTATACAAGATCAATTTTATGATAAAAATAAAATTTCAATATAATTCCTGAATAATTTCTAATAATATTATGCAAAACGCAACTCCGAATCGTGGAGAGTCTTTTTACTACACTATTAACCGATCTTATTATTTTGTTCAAATTAAAAAATTTGCATTGTGCACAAATTGCGCACTTCAATCCCAAACTCCCAAAACATATATTTTAGTCACTTTATAGTATACCCAATCTCTAAAACTCCATAAAATTAAAATAATTTATTCATAAAAATTACCAGAATGGAAAATAATTCAATAATTGATTTATTGATGATTGAATTTAAAATCATATATTAATTCGCCAAGGTACTCGAACCTACGGAAGGACCGTTTTAATAAAGTATAAGCAAATTTTACCTGTTTAGATTAATAATTTCGGAAACCCATTCAGACGGGTGGTTCCATTTTCCTCCAAAAACGAGATACCGTTTTCATACACTGTCCATTTTCCTTCACAAAAAAAAATAAGGTTGGTTTCCATTTTCCTCCATATTATTTTAGACTGCAATTATGTCTATTTTCCTTCAATATTTTAGCCAATGTTGTAGTATTACGTTCTGTATTATAAAGATAGAGTAAAACTAGGATCCAGGGCTTACAAAGTTATAATAACGTTATATTTGACAAAAAATGATTGCAATTTGTAAACATAATTAAAACGGAAAACTATAATCAAAAATAATTAAATACCACAGAACAAAACATAAACATCAACAAAATATATCATACTCAAAACGTAATTTATAAAATATAATTAAATGAAAAATAGGGACATTACCTACCCGAATTAGCCATTATTTTTAAATTTTATGGGCATTAACACCATTTTAAATAACGATAAACGCAAAAATGTCGTAACGTTGTAATTATTGTAAATAACTTAAAACAGAATTTTTTTCAAACGCAAGCCGTGCTAGGATCACACTTTTGGTTGATACATTCTGGTATCGGCTATGTTCATATCAGCTGTCGATTAAGCCTAATAATTAATATTTTTTATTTTCTTGTTATGCATCAATTATTTATATTAACTATTTTATTATCTTACTTGTTATCTATTGGTGGAAAATGGAAAGTGGAGGAAAACGGCCAAGAATTATTTTTTATTTTTTTCGAGGAAAACGGTATGTCGTTTTCGGAGGAAAATGGCTACGGCCGTTAAGATATTTTGTGGTGTTTCCTTCGTTAAAATATGACTGATGACGACAAAAACTATGATATTTCGAACCATTAGTTGGATTACATGTTTTGCATGGACAAATATCATATATAATTTTTTGAAAACTGTTTGTTAGGAAATATTATGAGCTACCATCCCGATTTTTTAATCGCATTATGTATGTAGTATTATGTAGGTAGTGTACTAGTATAATATATAAATTATAAATATTTTTTTCATTAATAATTATCAAATATTGATAACAATGCTGGTTTCTTTTTGGTAGTATATTATATTATGCTTGTGTATAATGACCAACGGATATGTTTGCGAAACAATCTATACGACCAACGATTTTTTTGTGTTCGTCAGAACACCAACCGGCAACCACGTTTGGATTGTACTTATGCATTAAACTAAAATGCATATGATACGTCACTGGCTTATAATTAGACGATATTACATACGATACCTAATACTCGGATTATATGATGTATTATTATACTACATTATATACATATACAAGGTGATTCATTAAGTGTAAAACACTCATTATCTCAAAAAGTTAATACTTTAAGTTTAGATGGGCGGAGTGGAGTGGTACCTATGGGGTTACCCCGCAAAATGTTTATCCACTACTCCGCCCATCAAAACTTAAAATATACTTATAACTCATAAACTACTCGTCTTAAGTTCGATTTTTATGTATTAAAATACTTAGAAAAATATTCTGCTTAGGAATATGAAATTAAAACTCTATGCTGTCATTCGAAAAAGTAAAAAAACTTAAAAAATTATAAGGATAAAAAATATTTAAAAATAATTTTTTTTTAATGAAAACGTTGTTTTTTTAACAACTTGAAAGTATGTAAAAAAATATTTTCAAAAACATTAATACTTTTTGAGATAAAGAGTGTTTTACGCTTAACCAATCACCTTGCATATATATATATATATAATATGCATGCATAGCATACGAATTTCAGTGTTATTTTATCAATGATTAGGAGGTACCTTGAATTTTTCAAATCTACCTACTTGTATTATTATATTGTTTAAGTGCAATTTCTATATAACGGCCTTAGGGCGTATGAAACTGTATATTCTCACAGGGAACACAATATTGTGAATAATATATAGGTGACTTTGTGTATCCTATACCTTGACGCGGTCACTGTTGGTGCGAAATCTTCGGGCAACGGGTTGCAAGCGTATCTCCGAGGTGAACTGCACGTTTTTCCACTTTAAAACACTATAAGTAATAAGTACCTAAATTTTTCCGTGTGAGAAAGATAGTTTAAAAATCGAGATCCGTGGCCGAAATTTACATGCGTTGCACAACGCTTTACACACGCAGCGAATACCACGAAAATTATTTCACAATTATTTCTAGAATCAGACGGTGGATACCGAGAAAACGGCCGCTACTATCTTTTTATAATAGAACCGACGGAAAATACCGTGGTTTTAACCGCTCACCGAGAGTCGAGAGTACCACAAACAGTTATATGTGGTATACCCACTATGCTGTCGGACCACGTAGGTATATGTCTTAGAATCTCACTGGATTTTTGTCGTGTTTAGTCGACAACTTTCGACGCATTCGTCGGCGAATTTCACAGTGAGCTTCTATACAGGCCGTTAACCACGTTTCTTACGGTACCGGCTCCAAACACGCTAGAAGTTATAGAACCGTGGTAGGCTAGGTATACGATCCCAGCAAGCGGTTAACCATGATATTTTGAGTCGTACGATAAGACGAGTGTCACAGTCTATTTTATACGGGTCTTTCTTGTCTCCGTCGGATTCATTAACTGTTTTTGTGTTGCCGTTTTCGAGTGCGTATTAGCTACATGTATATATATATATATATATATTACAAATAATATGACAGATAGGTACATTATAAATATGGTGCAATGATATTTCGGCCAGACGAATCATAAACGAACCTCCATATCTCTTCTGGCCTGATGAAAACCACCGATCGTATTTTGAAAACGACACTCGAGGATCTTAGTAAAGGTATTTATAAACCATCATGGTAGCATACGCATATCAGATATTTGTATTATTTTCAAATAGGAATAGCAACAGTTGTATAAGCCGTGGTTATGGTTTAGATTTTATTTTTTATTTTAATGCCCCTCGGCAACACAATATATGCTATTGAGTGAGTTGGGATGTACGGTTGATTGAGAATCACTTTTTGTGTCTGACGAGGATTCGTATCGCTAAAAACCCGGGCGATCACCCATCCGGGAACTTGCGACGCTGGACGGTGCTTGACCGCAGTACACACTACTGACTGCGGATAACCACCACGCCACACCAGGCCCTTAGAATTAATCATATTTACATAAAATGTGTAAAATATTGTATAGGTAGAAATATATTTATGGGAAATAAGGTTCATCTATAGAATAAATAATGAACGGATTATTAAATAGTAATTTAACAATTTTATAGAAATAATCATTTTTCTTTTTGCATTTATTGTTCTAAATGGATTGAAATATTGTTCAATATGATTTTTTCCACCTAATCATCGTCAATGCTTATAAAGTTTAATTTTTATTTACTTTTTAATGTAAAGGATCTACATTTTAGCTATGGTGTTTACTTAAACATTTTACTAGTATATTTGAAGTCAAAAACATCATAAAAACGTATTCAAATGTAAAACTATTATACAGTGTTATTAAACCAGCAATGAGTAGTATAGAAAATGCATGAAAATAATATATATTAAAACAATTGACTTTCAATATTGAACACAAGACAATGGTAATTGTTTCTAACCAATGAAGTGTAATATATAAAGACAGATACTTATCTAGTCATCGTTAAGCATAAATAGTTTAACTTCCGGAATGCAGTTATTATACATGCATTACACAACTTTGAAAATAATTATTTTTAAATGACATTATTTTTCAATCAATTTCAAATGCAATTTATTAAAAAGGTTATAACGCTAATAATTGTTTAGAAATAAAAAATAATTAGCTAATAAAAAAACACAATGCATTACTTAAAAGTTCATCAAATGAAGCCTGTTGTCAAAGTATGGTTAGGTCCATCTAATCTCACGTGAGAGAACAATATTTTTTTTTTAGATACCTAATATTTATCAGTAGGTACACTTTTCAATCTGTAAACTTATAGTTAAAACTATTGTATACTTTACTATTACTGAACTTGGTTATAAACCTATAATATATTTTTATATTGCGGTTGTGAATTAATTGTGCGAACAATAAATTAGGTAATTTTCCACTAATCGATAGCTAGAAACTTAAATTTACTCATTAAATTAATTTGAGTACATAAAAAGAATGTGCATCTGATCATTACTAGTTTAAATATAAGAATGTCATATTATATAATGTAATATGTCTTTAGTTATTCAAATAATGCAATTGATAAAGTTATCATACAATTTTGAAATAACTGCAGAATTATTGACTTAGTATTGCAGAGAATTTATATTATAATTTATAATTTACAAAAAAAAATACTAAATCGGACTCCGCCCGTGATTTAAATGTACGAAATATCGTAGACCCTGTCTTAATCAAAAACATGATTTAATAATATATTAATAATATTCGTAAATTATTTCGGTCTCAACGGCACTCGATTTATAGTCAGTCAAAATGATTTATTTTATCGTCCTACTAAATTGTTGGAGGACCATTACACTTCAGTTCCTTTTAATGATTTCTAAGTTAATATTTTAGGTTAAGTTTAAATACGATAGTGATAAAGATTTCGCACATGATCGAATTACTATTAAGTTAAAAAAAGTTTATGAGATTTCCAACGATTATAATAAAATATAGAAGTGAAGTTATGTGGAAAATTCAGTCGTATTTTCTCAATAACGAAAGTCATTTAGATGTCAGTTTCAGAATTTAAATCTGAAACACAGACTGGAGAATTTCTACAATGCGGTTTCTATAATAAGACCTAATATCATCAAATTAAAAATGTTTTTGAACACCTCCGTAAACCATTTCATTCACCGACCTCCGTAATAATATACTTGAAATAATATAATATTAGGTATAAATAGTATAGTCCACGGAATAAATTGTTTACGAATACTATTGACATTGTTTTATTTTGGGTTGCGTGCGCAGACAATAATAATTGCTGAAGGTTCTCTCCAAAAACAAATTAAAAAAATTGTAATTTTTTGAGTCGACGCACGTCGGTTTAAACTTTAAAATGACCACCGCTAAATGGACGCACAAATTAATATTATTATTATGATTATTAGTCAATTACTTACGCCGTAGGGCCGTTTAAAAATATAAAATATATTGTGCTCGTTTGTCTGCACGCACGTCAAAATAATATACCTACCCATACCTCAGGTGGTTCGACCGAAAGTTGAACATTTTTATTGTTTCCCATTTTTTTTATTTCTACGTCCGTATAGATACTATAAAAAGTAAATGTCTTTGTGGATCCGATCGACACACTTAAATTTTATGTGAATCCGAATGGCGAGATATTGTCACTCGCTGTTATATATATATATA
>WHPZ01542170.1:0-13946 GCA_016617965.1 Macrosiphum rosae | reverse complement strand
ACCAAGAACCCCACGTGTTCAGGTAATTTCCACTGCCACGTATCCTTTATTTATCGACAAATCCTTTGCAATTCTGTTATATACGACAAATGGAATCCGTCGTGTACTCAAACACGAGTCGGACCCGGGGTCGACCGGTATATTCAGCTATTGTGCACACCGTCGGAATTCAAGAGTCCGGACGATATTGTTCGGAAATCATCACTATAATACATTGGAGCTTTTGGTACACGAGCTTTCACCCCGTTTACCACGGCTTAGTTCAAATTTCTCTCCGTTAATAGCGATATATATATATATATATCAGTCAGCTAGCAGTGTAGGTACATTATATTATATCATAACGTATAATATATATATACGCACATAGCGATTTAATGGCAATTCGATATCCGTCGAGGTGAAAACAATTCGGTTTGACATCTAGATTGTATGTGCATTATATATACTATTATACCTTGATAGGTATATATATATGAATGGGTCCAAAGTGGACGAACCATAATATAATATATTTTAGGTTACTGTCGAAGTAAATTTTATTGACAGTAGTTATATTATATGCCTCTTCAGTCCTCATACAGTGTATCTTATATTTAT
Source organism: Macrosiphum rosae (assembly GCA_016617965.1). NCBI lineage: Eukaryota > Metazoa > Arthropoda > Insecta > Hemiptera > Aphididae > Macrosiphum > Macrosiphum rosae. Next base: position 13,346 of record WHPZ01542170.1, on the reverse strand, counting down.
AATATAAAATCAGTATTACACATAGTATGTTGTTTTTTAAATGACACTGTCACCTTGCACGCGACACGGTTTCTAATAATTCGTGTATTTGCTTACTTTCCGTTCAATTATTTGAAATTTTATGAAATTAAATTATTTTAATTACCTAGACATTATTATTACAATAGATCGGATTTGACGGTCATGAAATAAACTTCTGCTTATAGGACATAGTGTTTCAAAAAATTACTAACCTGTTTGTGGCGGATATATATCATGGCATCACCGTCTCTAAAGACATGTATAAATATGATGGTTATTAACAACTGCGGGGCAATGGTTTTAATAATATAAATATGTAATGTGCAGCTATCGCGAGCGCGTCGTATATAAGTCGCAACTAGATATTTTTTTAGCTAATCTGACGACGGCTATGCTCGGGAGACGGTTACTCCGACCGGTAAGAGTGGCGAAGGGCTGGTCGGTGGGGTAATGCCTTGATGACGAGGAAGAGGAGGAGGAGGCAGAGGATATAGAAAAGATCATTAATTTCATTTGCTTTTAATTATTTTCCCTCCTTTTGTGTGTGATCCGCGCGAGCGGACCATGCGGGCGTTATTACTACACGACTGCCGGAGTGATAATTAAAAATATTTATAATTAAATTCGATTGGAATCCTTTTTTCCACCTCCCTGCACCACTTCCCGCAGTCTCTCTTTCGCTCTTTTTGTCCCTCGCCGCGCGCGTGATTCGTCTTTCTCTTCCGCACCGTTAAGCGTATTAATGGAGTTTGGTGGTATTGTCCGCGATCTTTCCCCGCCGTCGTCTCAGTTTCCACTGTCTCTTACTCGCACTCACTGCCTCTCACTCTGAACAATGTCAATCGGTTTTTAGTTTGGCCGAATTTAATCTAAATTGTCTATCGACCGGCGCTCGCAATGGTATACGGGACTGAATTACCCGGAGAAATTAGTATAGGTTTTCGATACTTGTCAGTTGTATTTGTGTGAAAAATATAGATTTTCCTAGTGTTTGATCATTAATTATGAAATGTATCGGGATAAAAATGGTTAGTCACAACGTCGTCATAGACGTGACCGCGTCGGATCAAACACAGTACCCAACATGAAGAATTACTTTTTTAATAGGTAGGTTGGTACACGACTATCGTATTCTACGCGATTGTATCGTAATAGTATGTAGGACGATACAGTATGCACTTCACCTTAAAATTGTTTCAATTCCACAGGTTTGATAGTTAACATAAACAGCGTTTCGACTTATAAAATTCAAAACTGTACATGTATTCTATATTTCTATAGGGTCCGTATATTACAGTTTATAGTATTAAATAAATATTAACGTTTTAGGATAATTATTTAGAATATATTTTTTTCTTTGTGGTATTTGCATCTTAAAAAAAAATGTAATCATTAAAATAAAAATATACAACTATAAACTATACAATTTAGCAAAGTTATTTATCATCTTTTCAACATGTTCAGTATATGTTAATGTTTGCGAAGAAGAATCTTTTACAAGTTCTTGTTCCTTAGTAAAAAAATTATATAAGTACCCGCTACCTATATATGGTTTTGTTCACTTGTTGTTGTATTAAGTTAATGGAAAGATGCTAACGATGTAACTATTTGAAGACGGTTTCTTTGGCATCTAATGTAGTTCTCATTATATCTACACAATGCGCGTGGCGTTGTTGAGAACGTCAGCTCAAGTGAAAACGACAGAAAATCATATGTAATAATTATACGACTTGACGCGAAGTCCCATAGCTAAGAATAATATGTCACAATTTACAGAAACGTGATTTAACCAAATATTTGGTTATACAGTAATAAACATTATTATCGAATGAATATACTTAAATTGTAAAATCAATCATTTTAATATCGTACCTATTAATCTTAGATATTTATTGCGTTATCCGTATCCTCGTATTATTTAATAAAAGTTAAAGTTAAATTTATTAAATTATATCAAGTGTTTGTATACTGACTATTTTCTAATATCGAATACTATAATGTAGTTTTTAATGAGGTATAAATTATTTTATATTAGATGACAGTTTGAAAATAAATTACATTTTTACACAAACAATTTTAGTTATTTTCTTGTAATTCTAAATATATTAGCTGTAAAACTTGAAATATTATTACTTTTATTACTTTTCCAACATTTCCTACACACGGTGAAATTTTCAAAATAACTAAGCTGTTCTTAATTTGAATTTTAAGATATTTATATAGGCACTTGAAATGATCTAATTTGTTAATTTTATTTTTCAGCTTATGTTTGTTTTATTTAGGCTTGACACTTAAACAAATAGTTCCTCATTTGTTGTTCTTACAACATTTAAAAATATCGAAAATATATTATATCAACATAATATTTTTTTATATATAAGCTTCTGAAATTAAAATGTTGTCAAATTCAGATAATTAAACATTAAATAACAGCTTAAGTTAATTAGTTGTAAATGAAAATAATATTAACCGTAGAGACTTGCAACTACTTTCTGTTACTTTGTAAACCTATTAATATATATGTTATATATATTAATATATACTATATATTATATATTATTATATACTATTAATGTATGTGTTATATATATTAATATATTTTCTCTACAAAATAAAATTTTCCAAATATTTAGAATTTAGATTAATTCTAAGCTATACCTTGGACCTATAATCCACACCATTCTATACGATATTGAATAAGTATTGTATGCAATGTTTATAGCAAAAATTAGTTTATTCTACAAAATTGATAAAATACTATAGGTAATAATAATGAGGATTGTGAAGGGACATTCGAAACCTAATATACAGCAGGGCGAGTTCCCAGATTTTTTTTTATTTTATTAATTGGTGTCCTTTTACGTTATCGTATTCAATAACGAATCGAAAGATACAAAATGGAATTTCGATGTTGTTTTTATATCCTTTTGATATTATATGTTATATTGAATATACGTTTTCACCCCTTGTCCGGAGGCCTCGAGAGTGTATATTATTACAAACTTTTTGGCGGTTATTGCGTCGCGGCATGGCGACCATGTAATGTAAAATTGGCAAAAGTAATTTCCTTGGTTCTCCCATAGTTTCCCTACCACCATGAACATATGGAAGGGCAGTGTGTGTGTGTGTGTTTGTGCGCGAGAAAGAGAGGTTGGGATAGTAAGAGAAAGAGCAGGGTAAGAACGAGAGAAATGCATATAAAATATATAATAATAATAATAATAATAAAAAAGGAAAACCGTCTGGGCGTTTCGGTTTATGAACGGTTTATTCGCCGAATACAATATTAAAAAATATACCGAAAACGCAAGGCATATTGTTCGCAAACAGGGCTGTGCGCTGTACGGATATTGACGATATTAAAAAGTGCCGTATATATATAGTTATGTCCAAGACTTCTTATTCTTTTCGTTCGTCCCATTTTTTTAATTTACCGTTTAAAACGCTTAGAACGTCTCTAGGGTGATATTACGCGACATTCCCCCATTTTCAATTATAACGTATCTCTGTCCCCTACCCTAAATAACTTTGTAGTTTTGTGTAAAATCGAGAGATTTATATTGTTTATTCGGCGGTACACTACTGTACTATTGCGATCGAAACGGATTTCCCAAGACGCTCGGATTCGAATTTATATAAGAATTCCGGTAAAGGCCCCGTGGGTCAATGGGCCGGTGTCGCATTTAAATAGAAGATTCTCCCCCCCCCCCCGTTTACTTTCGATCAGTGACAATGCAGCTGTTCTCCCGAGGAATAGGAGTAAAAGGCAAACCAGAAATTGGCTTTTCAATTTGCGATCAGAACGTGCTTGCTGAATTGGGGGTATGCACACAGTACACTCTACTCGTATACCCGCATGTACACACACATAAAAGGTCCTATGTAAATGTAGAGCCCTGAGGGCGTCGTCAAAAATTGATAAAAAAAAAAAACATTTTCCACGGGATCCAATTTTCCGCGAAATATGAGGAGCAGGGGTAGGAGGTATTATTGTTGTCCGGTCTCCAAAATAATTGTTTAACGTACTCCAAAATTGGATCGGACCGCCGGGGTAGTATTATATTATTTTTTGATATGTTATTATACCAGCACTAGCGGTGGGAGAAATGGGAAAAAAGTACCGGGGACCAGAGAAACAATTTCCAAAACGCAAATAGTAGTCACTTCATTATTCAGTATCGATATAAAATACTAAAAACCATTTAAAAAAACAACAATGGCGAACCGCCTTTCACCCTCTCATTCCCATTGTAGAGTTAGGAATTGGAAGAGACCGCGTGCAGCCGATTTAAAGGAAGTAAAAACGATAAGCGTCGGGTGCGAGAGTGGAGAGTAAACGAATGAAAAACAGGGTCTTATAGAGGGAAAATTTGATTTGAAATTTAAATAAGTTTGTTTGTCTTTATTTATATGCAGCATCATTGTTTTTGAATATATTGTAAATAAAAACATTAATAGCCATTGAGTGGAAACTTTTGACTCCGTAATTGATACGAATATCTCATTCGATAAAGTGAATACTGAAAACTCTTTTTAACGATTTATGAAGCTCGTCCTAATTATAGTATCAGATATCTTATTTATAATGTACAACATGAGGTCTATATATTTAGCTTTAAATAATCGTTTTAAATAGTAGTTAAACTATGAAGTAATAAATTTAGCGAAATTAAATTACAATTTAAGCAGAAGCAATATTACCATAGTTCAATAATAAATTAAAATAATCTATAATAACCAGTACTAAACGCCATCATCGGTGAATCACTATTATTAATTATGATATATTTTAAGGACGTTAAGTATAAAATTTAATAACATATGTACCTATATGTAATAACTGTAATAACATACTTTAACAGTATTATTTCAGGTCATCAGTTTTACAAAAACAATACTCAGTAGGAAATGCTTAAGAATATTATTTGTAGTAAAATTATTTATTAGAATTTATATACCTATACGGCTGTACCTAATAATCAAAGAGTTCAAATATTTTCGGTAAAAAAATAACTTTAAATTTAATTTATAATTTTTAAATAATGGCAAGAATAATAACGAGGAATGTCTATCGGAAGTGCAAATTATAAAACTCGCAAAACTACTTATTTGGTTGAAAATTGTGTTTTTAAAAGTTTCGTAGATATAGCCCAAAAGTATCTTATTGGATTTTATGTCCATTACTTTTGCAAGTTTTCCAGTTTTTGTGGGGATGTAGTTACGAAGACTTGAGAGAAAGGTTATAACAGAGTAATTCAAAACTACCTCCATAAACTGGTTAAATTTAGTGACATTTGTTCAGTAGAGTAATAAAATAAAATCACAAAAATATAAAATATATATTTTAATAAAAATTAAAAATAATAATAAGAAACATGCTAAAAATTGTTAATTTAATATTAAAACATCAGTTTGTGTGTTCTTTTCTTTTTTTATAATTTTTCATTTATTTATTTTTTTTTTTTATTAATTAACCCGAGGCAACTTAGGCCATTGGATGGTTTTTAACCGTGGGGGAAGGGTACTGTTGGTTTAAACACGTGTGTTCGTTAGTTCGGCAGAATTTTCTATTGGGCACCAGTAGGTATCTGCCATGACACCGTGACTGCCGAAGAGAAGTGCCGTCCATGGCCGGGTTTCGAACCGGCGACGGTGCGAGTCGCAACAAACGCTTTAGTCTGCTCGGCCACTCCGTCTCCCTGTATTTAATTTTAATGTAGGGATCATTCAAAATGTAATTTTATTAATTTGGATTTGAATGGTATACACAATAATATAGGTATAGGTACAGAGCCTTATGATTATAATAATATTATAGGTATATTAATTTATTATTAATAAAATTATTCTTAATTTAGATTATATGTTTCATGATGAATTTATATACTTATATTTAGACATTAAATTAAATAGTAGCTTGTGAACTGTGAAGTATTAAATGTTATTAAGTATTTTTTAGTACCTAGGTGTGTGTGCATATCGATAATGAAATAATATTATGTACCAAAAGACTGCAGTTTTGTAAATTGTATTTCGAATTCATAAAGTTAAACTTAAGCGTTAAAGGTTGCTACTAGGGCTTTACTCGAAGAAAATTGTGTTGAGATACCTAAAGGTGTTCACTTTTAGAGTTCCACTTGTGGTCAAAAAGTAGATAAAGATTATAATATTGTGTGAAACGCGATGAATACGATCGCTTTTGCACGCCGAGTGAAGTGCAATAAGTGAGATTATTGTCGACGAAGCAATAACCCTTAACGGATGTCATCGATACGACAGGGGGAGGGCCCTCTAGATACGAATAAGGCACTTTCAAAATAATAATCGCTTCATTTGGGGATAATACTTTTGACCTTTTAGCTGAAGGGCGATCAGAAATAAGATCAACTATTTTTAGAGTGTACTAATTTAATTTACGAGTTACGACCCATTGATACTTAAACTAATAATTTATGCAAATTTTATACCATAGGTATTATATTGGCTGTACATTTCATTCTAATTATTTAAAAGACATAATATTTGTTTGTTTATTTTAAATAGTTAATTCCCTACATAAAAGCAAAACCATGTAGGTAAGTTTTTTATTTTTAAATTCTGAGGTAAATGATAAATCGAAAATGTATTTGATGTACAATGTGTAATAGAATTTTTTAAAATTTTTTTTTTGCTTGGGCCTGTGATCACCTTCGGATAAGTAAAAATGATTTAATCTTTATCGTTAATGATGGTTTTGAACTATGGAACCAAATTGGATAAATTTCGTACCTTTATGGGCGGGAGGAGGAGGATCAAAAATAAAATTATATCTTATGTCCTATACTTTTCAAAATAATTAAAATAATTTGAATAAATAATTTTCTATTTAAATAATCAAATAGGTATAATTTAGAATTTTCGAATTCTCAACAAAATATTATACCTCATTATCTAATGGTATCAGAATATGAAATAAAAAGTGGACAAGTATCATTTCATACAAAAAACGATTGTAAGCAGTCATAATATTGATATACTATTAATCTAAATATTTTGAAAATGTCATTGAGCAATGCGCGTCTAGTAAAACATAATGATATACGTAAAACTGACAAGTTACCATAAGGCACAAATATTGTTGAATTACAAAAAAAAAATCTTGTTTGGTTAAACCGTTACTCTATGGTTAAACCTAACTCGCAGTGATAAACATTTTTATTATATAACTGCGTACTATATAAAAAAAAAATTAACAGACGTTATGGAATCAGTGACAGATGCATAATATTATTATTATGCCGTAAGAACACGAATTAGAGTGCGACATTTCAATTTCATACCTATTTTTATATACAGGAAAATATAGTATAAATAAAGTACGGAGTAGGGTGTGAGACGATTTAGTGAAATTTTCATGTTGTACTAAAAACAATAACCACGGCGCGTGTGACAGCGTTTTGGTCAATTACCCGGTCGTACACACATTTCGGACAGCACAAGGTAAAAGGGTGATTTCCGGCTTCCGGAAAAGCTCGACAACGTCAAAACTATCCCTTCTGTATATATATATACACCCGACCAAGGTGGCGGTGGTGTAACGAGATGTTGATTTGAAGGATTGCTGTATAGCAGCAGTGTGCCCATTTCCTCTCTCTCTCTCTCTCTCTCTCTCTCACTCCCTCCCTCACCCTCTCCCTCAACCCCTTCTTACTTGATATCTTTATATATACAGCATACACCGTGTCTCTTTCCTTCCCCTTGCGGCTCTCCCGCTTTCTCTCGGTACGGATAGTTTTTATTAATAAAAATCTCACCCTTACCGTCCGTCAACGGCCCTCTTCAATTACGGCCCAGTGGTTCTCATTCTACCGAGATTATCATTATGTATTATTATTTTATAACACTTATCTTTAGTAGTAATGTTATTATTATCAACTAAGGAAAAATATCGTCGAAAATAATTAAAGGGATTTTTTTTTTGTAATTATATGATACAGATGTAGGTATATAATATTATTTTATTGTAATATGAAGCTAAAGATATTAAAAATATTATTTTTATATTTTTCCATACTATATTCTAATAGGAACATTATATGGTAATAATTAATTAAGCTTACGTTGGTATATTTGTCATTGTCCAGTACTAATATGTAGCCATGTAGATATAATAACTTTATTTCTAATATATAATTTTATTTAAACCCGTTGATCTAATTTTGATATCGGTATAATCACAAGATATTGTGTACATGGGTACGCGTTAATGAAATTGGTACAATCACAAATGCTTTATTTATTATTTTATGTTATTTGTATTTTATATAATATGTACCATATAAATTAAGATGATTTTATTGAGTAAATCTGTTAGTTTAAATGCATACTTTTATAATCTAATAATTTTAATTATTTGTTTTTTAAACTTATTGCAGTTAATCAATTTAGTTGTATCTGACGTTTTTTTATATTGAAAGTTATTACACATATACATTTATAATAGGTGCACTTTGCTGACCACTGCGGCGCGTAGGTTAGTTTGGGGGATTATTTTTTTTATTAAACCTACCCCTAGTAAAATTTTCCGCTCTTTCTCCGGAGTTTCCACTAGAAGGGATGGGTTGGACGTTATCTAATAAAAATATCGGTTGCACCCTTGGAGCCGTTTTCAATTTCGCAGGCGCTCGCCGTCTCGTGGTGAGCTAATGACTTTCGCCTCAATATACACCACGCCCACTGTTCTTTTTTTAATTTAAATCTCTTCAGTCCTCCCTGTTTTGCAAAGAGAGCCAAGTGATGGGAAACAATCAAGGGGACGCAAACACTGTCAAAATCAGTTAATGGAATAAGTTATTTAATTTATGTCCGGGGATGAATGCGGAAAGTTTTGTACACCACTATACTTCATAGTTATGATTAATCGGAAAAAGAAGCGTATAAAAAACATTAAGTAATGATATTTACCAAACCTATTAATAGTCAAATAGAGAGCCTACTGATCTATGACAGAAATTGAACTATAACTACGGTATAGTGAAATACGTTTTTGTTTAGACAAAAAAAAAATGTCCAAGAATTTAATAAGTTTGTTTGGTTTGTGTGTTAGCACTTACGACAATGACAGGTGAACTAAAATAAAATATTGCCCTGCAATATTGGAATACCCATTGCTGCTACCCTTCTCCCATTCCTTTGTAAGGTCCTAGGGATGATACGAAACGAGAAAAAAGCAATATAAACTACCCTCCGACCACCACCCGGTTCAGGGGTCGTCAACATTTGATATTAGAAAATTTAATTTCTTCGTGACGTCATCGGTTATGTTCCCTGCAGTTCCCACTATGATATTAAGAACATAATATAATATAAACATAAAATAAATATATTATAAAACATTTTTGTTGAAAATTAAATAGATTTTTTTTATGACTGTCTATAAAGAAATTTCATTTTTATATTTCTTCTAAACCAAATTGTATGGTATAACTACCTATACTGATCCGTGGTCGACGGTCGTTGATAAGTTATTTATTATATTAATATCACATTATGTTAGGGTCGTCGTAATATCAGTTTTGCGACTGCGGTCGACTTTATCTAGAAAAAGTTGAGTTTCTCGCAAAAAGTCTGCATTATATCAAAGATAAAATTATTTGATTATTTATTTCCACCCGAGTAATTCAAGATTGCCCAGTTCTGACTGCATTTGGGTAATAACAAAATTGATAGTTATAATCAGTTGTCATTTTATGTTTATCTCGTCATTTTCGTATATTAAGTGGACCTTTTTCCTATAGTAAAATGTAGAGACCATATTTTATTAAAAAATGTTTTTATCTTTAATTAATATTAATATAATATAAAATAAATATCAGCTACATTTAATATGGTTACACTTATTATTTATATAGTTATAAATAGGTATTAAATTAGTATATCTCTTTAAAATATGCATTAGATAAAATATATTAATACAATTAAACTAGATAGGCACATATCCCGATATCCGTTACCATTTAAACATTTAACCATAAGCTAAAAATTAAATTTATCGAACAAAATACAAATATTTTTTTAATTATCTTTATTGATTCCGGGTCATCATATCTAAAATTGAAATACAAAACCCTGTCGATATTTCATTCTAGACTAGAGTGCAACGGTTATATATAATTAGTTACTAGTTAGGTAATAGTTATGATATTATAGTTAGTATATCTGCTATCTTACTTTATTAGAACATTTTCTAAACTAATTTATAATTACTTTCTGCGGGACATTATTTTAGTATTGCGTCGGCACCTATTTGAGTTATGATATGTGATAAATATGAATACGTGTTCTTTAAAGGGAAATACATTTTAAAAATTCGTATCCTTATTTTATCACCCTTGGACTTTTTACTAAAGAAAATATTATATTATATCACCTATATTGTTATTAGGATTGTGAATAATAGGATAATATCAATTTATGAATTCCTTACATCTCCTTACCGACGGATTAAATGTATAATTTCTGGAATTTGTTGCTATGGACTTTACCTAAAATTGAAGATTATTGCCCGTAACATAAAAAATAATATAAATTATATCCAATCTGTATAAATCTATCATTGTTATAGCAATCAAAAGAGATTGGAATCGAACATCGATGACAGGAAACAATATTGAACGGTATAGGAGTAGATCTAATGAAAAAAATGTTCACTCCGATAATTTTTCCATTAACCGTGTATATATATAGTCATCTTATAATAATTTTTAACGTCGGCTACGAAAAACACACGGTGGAAATGAAGACCGTGGTGGAGGGTGCAGGGTAATAACTAAACTCATTTCACCTCTTCTCCTGCATGCGCTCTGTTCCAAGCCTTATATATATATATATATATATCGGCGTGTGTATGATGAGAAATAGATTACTACCGTGGTGGTGAGGGTGTGTGTTTTTTCTCTTGTCAATTACGGACCGGAAAATAACGAATGGTCACTAAAGATAAGGTTTCTGCAATAATAATAAAAATAAAAAACCCGGCAAAATCGAAAATTCTTTTCTTCATTTTTCTCTATTCTCTAAGCCAATACTTGTAATTAGATCCGTTCGAGAGATACAAATTTATTACAGGATTTGACTTTTCAATTTATTGTATTACATTTTTCTACGTATAGCCGTATAGGTACCTACCAGCTATATAATGTATACCTACAACATATACTATGTGTGTCCACTCGTATTATATACCTAATATATTATTTCATTTTCTAATACAAATAGAAATTTTTTTTAAGTCACAATGGAAAGTCATTAAAAACTGCATTTGTCATAAACCAGAAGAAACGTGGGGATTTCGTGTCACCCCGAGGAGCGAGCGCTGTCTGCTTTCTTCGGGGTCGGTAGGTTTTCCTTGAACACTGTATGACGACGAGTAAAGATTGCGGTTGCACGCAAACAAGAGATTCGTTAGGACTGAAGCTGCAGACAAAAACGCAGACCACTCCAATTACGTGTCTACTAGGCCTGTGTGCATTCAATGAGCGCATGCAAATGTCGACGATGTCCTGGGTCGACCCGCGCGCATCCTTCCGTCCTCGGTGCAATTACTGTGGACTCGGACGCGATTTTATTACACAAAAGATAAATTCGATGATCCCCCCACCACCACTCCACTGCCCCTTTTATAAAAACAACCCTTTACGGTTTTTTTTTTATTTTATTTTTCGTTATTATATTTTTTTTTCTTTTCTTTTACGGCCACTGGCTTTATTATTCAAATCGGCCATCGCGATCTCTTTCTATCTCATTATAGACGTACCCACACCACACGTATTTCGAATATTCCCCCGTACGAAAATTCAGTATTTTATAATCATAAAAAAAAGAAGATTTAACGTACGCGTTCGGGTGAAAACGTAAGGGGAGCCGGGGTAATATAACGCCTCGGGTCGTGTGAATTAAATTGTGACGACACGATGAAAAAGGGTGTAATATTTTTGGCAACAGACGTTCGGTTGTTAGACATAATTCAACGAACAGGATCATTTTCGAGTTGTTATATATTGTTAATAACAATAGTGTGTACACCGATATAATATATAGTACCCTCATTTTGTCGAAAGTCAACAATTCGACAAAATAAAGAACGCAGTTTTGGTTAATTATTTATTATTAGTTAGTACCTATAATGTTGAATTATTACAAGAGTGCGCACTGTCGGTTTATAAAAATATAAAACCATGTTCAAATCACATTCAATAAATTACGTCGAAAATTTGTCAATCTTAAAATTATTTTTTTACATAGTAGATACCTACTAAATCTTGAGGTAATTTTATAATTTTACGCCTTGCACGCAATATCCTGGATTTTTAGTGAACTCCGGTTAAAATGTAACAAATGCATTTCAGTTGCGTGTATAGTTTATGTTTTGCTATAAATTACGACCCTTTTTGTGTGTAGTTGTTTTATAATTGGCCTAAATGGCAATTTCATGGATCTACCTTCTATTGTACCACACTAACACATCACGTATTCACGTTAAAACGTATAAAAAATATATCGTTTGGTCAGTACATTTTGGAGTTATTTTACTATGCATATTTTTTTATTCGTATTCACTGGTTATTTATTGTAATTATTAATAACCTATATAGTGTGAACAGTTCCACTTCATGGTTATTATCCTGAGGCGGATGCAAAAACGATTATGAAATAATTTCAATTGCGTTTTAATTTAACTTTATACATGGAGCCTGAATTTTACTCCAAATATCAGGTAAATGCAAATGTTTTATTTTTATTTTTTTTTAAATTTCTATGTTGTAACATAGTTTAATTTGTTAATAGTTATTTATGAAAGAAAATTCTAGTTTGTGTACTTTACAAGTCTTGCAAGTACCTACACGGCTACGCTTAAAATATCCTTTTGTTGTTGACTTAATTAATTATAATAAATTATTTTATGAGCTAGAAGAATCAAATTTAACTTTAAGTATTATATATGAAAGATTAACGAATAATATATATATTTAGATATATATATGGATTTAATGTTTATTAACACTACGTTGAAGTTTTAAAATCTAATGAAACTAATGAAAAAGTTATCGTTGATTATTTTTAATTCGATTTTAAATGGTTATTTGATTTTCAAGGTTAATTAAAATATGTAACAAATTAGAACTAATTGCATCTCCAGATAAGAAAAAAATAGTCTACACAAATAGTCTATAACTAATTAACAGGTTAAAATGTTTAGTTATTCATATTTCATAATATAGTAGGTACCTTTTTATTTAAATAAATGTTTATTATTTAAATGCACGCAATTCAATGTTTTAATTACT